>JBBPBX010048641.1:0-25676 GCA_038048925.1 Garcialebias charrua | reverse complement strand
TGTCCACGATTCACCATGGTCCCATCTATGATATATTCCAGTCCTTTTAATAATGGCAAACCCTGGTCCTCCCGACCCAGGATTGTCGGACATGACAGGTAGGTAGTTAAATATTCAACACAACTCTCTTCATCATCTTGAATCAACTTACTAGAGTCTAGTCCTTCAATGTCTCCGAGAGAAGTTGCAATGAGGTGGGCTTCACTACCTGTTAGCTGATGTAACTTCTTCTTGATGCTCCAAAGAAGTTGTTTTCTCTCACCGGAAGACATCTTGCTGATCTCGGCCGCTTGAGTCCACAGTGCTGCACTCTGTAGGCGGGTACACCCTTTTCACTGGTTACTGTCCTCACCTTCGCACACTGGGTCACTCATCGCACTGAGAACGTGTAGCACGAGAGGTCCTGGTGGTCAGTATCATTGGATCAGCAGTGGCCCATGGATGTGTGGCGTGCTGATCCCGGACGAGTCCCCACAATCTGTTACAGGTCCCGAGTGTCAGGACTGTTGCAACAGTGATGACACACCATCTGAAGAATAATACAATTAGAAGTCAGGGATGACGACCATTGTCTTGCGTTTAAATCCAGAAAGCGTGTGAAGCCAACCGGAAGTCCGTCCCCGAAACCAACCTGGAAGCAACGCACCCCCCCAACACAAAGGTTCCGCTTCGTCATCACCGCTCCTCAGGAAAGCACTATAAAAATGCAGGCATATTAACTTGCCGAACCGCAAACAAAATATAACATATATTTGAAAATAGGATCAGCTGCACATGGAAATACTTTACATTCATACGAAAACCAAATATTGTGGTGACATTTTTAGGTGCACCACAACCAGCTAGTACTTGCTCCATTCACCCTCTCCTAAAATGTCTGGATGACTTTTTTTTTTATTTTTTTTTTATTTATTTATTCATTTTACATCAATAAAAACAACATTTAAACATACAGTGTACAATATAAAAAGACATAAAATGAAAGGAGGCAGAGAGAAGAAATAATCTTATAGTATCTGCCCCTTTTTTTCCAAAAAAACAAAAACACAAAAGCAAACTCAATCCAAACAATTAACTAATGCAATGTTTTTCTGGTAATTGAACAAAAAACTTCATTTTTTGACAAAATAAATACTAATAGAGTCGATTTAACTAAAGATTTTCGTATTTTGTTAACAACTTAGATTTAATCATTTTTTTAAACACAAGCATAGATTTAGCATATTTGACATCGTTTTCTAAATTGTTCCATAAATCAATTCCCTGTATCGAAACAGTCCGACCTTTTAAACTTGTCCTATACTGAGGTTTTGCAAAAATCTCAGTTCCCTTAAGACCATAACAAGACCTTCTTTTGACAAAAAACTTTTGAATGTTTGGAGGCAGTAAGTTGTGTTGAGCTTTATACATAACTAAAGAAATATTATAATCCACCAAATCATAAAATTTCAATAAATTAAGTTGGTTAAATAATGTATTAGATGGATGACAATAAGGTTTTCCTAAAATAATTCTCACAGCTCTTTTCTGTAAAATAAAAACAGGGTTTGTTGTAGTTTTAAATGCCTTTCCCCAAACTTCAACACAATAAATTAAATGAGGAACAAAAATGGTATTATATAACAAATGCAAAGCTGTCTCATTCAAAAAATCTTTAACTTTATACAGTACCGCAGTAGATCTGGCTAACTTTGTTTTTACCGAAGTGATGTGCTGTTTCCACGACAGTTTGTCATCAATTATCACACCCAGAAACTTCACCTCATTAACTCTCTTGACTTCCACACCATCAATTTTTAGAAAAAGATCCATATTCTTTTTTGTATTACTAAATAGCATGTAATTGGTTTTTCCAAGATTAAGTGATAGCTTGTTTAATTTAAACCAGGTTTGTATTTTTGCAAATTCCATTGTTATCAACTCAGTCATTTGTTCAAGGTCACTACCAAAATAAAAGAAGGTAGTATCATCAGCAAACAATATACAATTTAGCAGTTCAGACACCTTCACTAAATCATTTATGTATAAAATAAACAACTTTGGTCCAAGTATCGAGCCCTGCGGGACTCCACAAGTAATTGGACAGAAATCAGATTTTGTATCGTCAACATACACAAACTGTTTTCTGTCCGTCAAATAACTTTGTATCCACTGCAGAGCTCGCCCTCTAATACCATACCTGTTCAGTTTAGTGACAAGAATAGTATGGTCAATAGTGTCAAACGCTTTTCTTAAGTCAACAAATAAACTTATGCAGTGTTGTTTTTGATCTATGGCTGTGGTGATTTTTTCTGTTAATTCCATAAGTGCCATTGATGTGGAATTTTTTGCTCTGAATCCATATTGGCTTGCACTCAGGATGTCGTGTTTTTCAAGAAATTTATCCAATTTGTTTGCAAATACTTTTTCAAGAATTTTAGAGAATTGTGGTAACAGTGAAATGGGTCTATAATTGTCAAAAACACCTTTATCACCATTTTTAAAAATAGGGATCACTTTAGCAATTTTCATATTATCAGGAAATATGCCCTCTGAAAGAGACAAGTTGCATATGTAAGTAAATGGTTCAATGACCTGATGTATTATATTTTTTACAACCACCATATCCATGTCAACCCAATCCCTAGACCTCTTGTCTGCAAATTTTTCAACTATTAAGAGTATTTCCCTATTGTCAATTTCTTGTAAAATCATAGTATCTCCACAGTCTTCAATCAAATAGTTCACGTTTCCATCGATACAGATTTCATTGGCCAGATTTGGCCTTATATTCACAAAATGGTTATTAAATTCATTTACAATTTCTTTTTCATCTCGTGTTTCTTCATTATCTTTCATAAAAAACTGTGATAAGGTCGTATTTTTTGGGCGATTTTTCAAGACACTGTTTAAAACTCTCCAGGTTCCCTTCATATCACCATTTGTTTTATGTAATAAATCACTATAAAATTCTCTCTTTTGTCTTTTTATAATTCCTGTTAATTTGTTCTTGTATTTTTTATATTTAATCTCCGCCTCGGGAGTTCTGCATTTCAAGAAACAAGAATACAGATAGTTTTTTTTCTTGCATGCATTTCTTAAACCTGTTGTCATCCATGGTTGATCAATGGAACGTGCTCTCATATTGTGTTTTTGCACACAATTTTTTTTGTACAAGACATCCACGATATTCATAAACGCATCATAGGATTTGTTTACATCAGTCACGTAAACATCTTTCCAGTTTTGTTTGCGTAGATCATCTTTTAATTTATCTAATGCTTTTTGTGATGTATTTATCACTATATCTGTTTTTTTTTTTTTTTTTGTTGTCTGTGTAATGCTGTTTTCTGTATTATAAATTGTGAAAATTGGTAAATGATCACTCAAATCGGCAATCAAAATACCACTTTTTAAATTCTCATTTGTTAAGTTTGTGAAAATATTATCAATTATTGTGGAGCTATGAGTTGTTATTCTGGTTGGATTAGATATCAATGGAAATAAATTTAAACTGTACATGGCATGTGTGAATGCATTAATATTGTTTGAATCAGTCTGATTTCCCAAGTCAATGTTGAAGTCACCACACAAGAAAATTGTTTTGTTTCTGCTCTTTTCTAATAACTCCAGGATTTTATCAGTGAATAACTCCATATTTGATCCAGGAGATCGATATGCACAACTTATTATGATGTTTTTGTCTTTTGTATTTACTATTTCGATTGTTATCATTTCCATTGAATTGTCTACCACTATGGACATGTCACTAATTAATTTGCATTTTATTTCACTATTAATGAATAGAGCAACTCCTCCACCTTTTTTCTTTTTATTTCTGTTCATATGATAAAGGTCATATCCTTCTATGTAAGCATTGTTTATGTTTATCATTTAGCCATGTTTCGGATAGGGCTATTATTGTAAACTTTTTATTTAATTGCTTCAAAAAATCTGTTATCTTGGATAGATTTGCATTTATACTTCTGCAATTGAAGTGGATAATGGAGAGACCACCATCTGATACCTCAATTGTGTTAAACTGTTCGTCATAGTATTTACTTTCTTTTGTAACAGGAAGTAAATTGTTTACAATTTCGTCTTCAATATTATATATTTTGAATTCTGATTCTTCCCCCATCATAGTCATTTAAAGTATTTGACCATCGGATTTTTGATATCAGAGTCAGAGAGTCAGAGTCAGAGTCAGAGAGAATTTATTGTCATTTGCACCGCATGTAGTACATGTGTTGAAAACGAGATTATGTACACAGGGTCCCAGTTACATCCAACAACAAATGCAAGAGAAATACAATAATAACATCTAGGATTAACTAAGAGAGACATCACATCAGCTAGTAATACACTAAGCCCTAATGTAGTAGAAAAACATCATTATAAACAGCAGCACGAACATGAGCAGATGGTCACAGATGAACGCAGCAACAAGAAACAGATCAGTACAGTATCAGTATGATGTGACATTTTGCAGTGTTTATTCTTATTATTTATTTATTCATGAGTCTGACAGCCTCAGGGTAGAAGCTGTTTCTCAGTCTAGTGGTTCTACATTTGATGCTCCTCAACCTCCGTCCCGAGGGGAGTGGTGCAAAGAGTGAGTGTGCTGGGTGAGTGAGGTCTTTCATGATGCAGGTGGCTCTTTTTCTGCATCTGGAGGTGTAAATGTCTGTGATGGTGGGGAGACTGACTCCCACAGACTTCTGTGCAGCCTTCACCACTCTCTGCAGAGCTTTTCTCTCTGCAACTGTGCAGCCTCCATGCCACACGTTGATGCTGGAGCACAGGACGCTCTCCACTGCACACCTGTAGAACGAGGTGAGGACTGGGCTTCTCAGACCGGCTCGTCTCAGCCGTCTGAGGAAGTAGAGTCTCTGATGACCTTTCTTGATCAGGCTGGTGGTGTTGTTGCTCCAGCTGAGGTTATCATTCAAGTGTACACCCAGGTATTTGTAGCTGGAGACCACCTCCACCGCAGATCCACCTATATACAGTGGGGTGTGGGTGTGTTTGTTCCTTCTGAAGTCCACAATCATCTCCTTCGTCTTCTTCACATTCATGTGAAGGTTGTTCTCTTTGCACCAGCTCTCCAGATGTTCCACCTCCTGTCTGTAGCTGGATTCATCATTATCTGTGATGCATCCCACCACAGCTGTATCATCTGCAAACTTAACAATATGACAGCCTGGATGTGTGGCTATACAATCATATGTGAGCAGAGTGAACAGAAGAGGGCTCAGCACACATCCCTGAGGAGAGCCAGTGCTGAGGGTGATGGTGGAGGAGGAGAAGTTGTGGATCTTCACGGACTGTGGTCTGTCTGTTAAGAAGTCTAAGACCCAGTTACAAATAGAGGGGCTTAGTCCAAGTGTGGATAGTTTGTCTATCAGAGTTTGGGGGATATATGAATGTTGTTGAGAATTTCACTATGTAGATACTGTTCTTGTCAAAGTTCTAAGTTCTTCCAAACTTTTCCAAGTCATTTAATTCTCTTATTATTTCAGGTGTTGAGCCTTCCTGTTTTTTAATCCATATTTTACCGTTTTTCGTCCACGTAGATACTATTTTATTCTGTTTTTTTAACATTCTTGCTTCTCGTGCAATCATTCCGTTCTTTCTTGTTAAATGTTCGTTTATATAAACTTTCGTTCCCTTTAATTTTTTTGCTTGCATAATTATGCTGTTTCTTTTTTTTCTATTGTTGAACCTCACTACTATTACCGGCTTAGATTGTTTAATTTTACTATGAAGGGTGTGGCAAAAAGCAATGTCATCATGACCAACATCAAAGTCTTTATCCTGTAGGAAGGATACCACTTGGTCTTCAAGTGTCTTCTGCTCTTGAGGCGATGATTCTTCTGTAATCCCCTCATTTTTTGTGACTTTGGTATATGATCGATTTTTTATTTCCAGTCCAGTAATTATTACATTTTCTTGTCTTGAATTTTGTTCTAATTCATCGATCCGTAACTCCAATTCCATTATTTTTTGTCCTTCAAAGTAATTTGTGATTTTAATTTATTAATCTCGTCAAACAAGCCCATAAGTTGCTTTTGTTGAGATGTTATTTTCACAAGTTCAGAACTCATGAAGTTTAACGATCTCTTAATTTCTTCAACATCAGAGTTTTGCTCACTCAGAGCTTGTTTGTCCCTTTTGGATTTATTTGCCATCTTTACTAAGAGCCGACTCCCAATGTCAATTTTCCAAAAGAAAATTATGAGTGAATAGGCCTGGTCATCGACTCAAAGCTGGCCTGAAAGGAGAAGAAACAGACCTCTACGGCCGACCGAGGTCCTCCCCAGCAGCAGCCGCTCCCGCAGATGAAAGTTGGAGAAAAGTCAGCGACCTCAACGCCGCTCCAACGCCGCAGGTTGTCAACTCCGCCGAACGACAGCCTGTGCTTGTCCAGAGTCCCCCTCGAACAGCCCCCGGACGGTGGCCGGTGTCATGATCTGCTGTTTAATGTTTGAACCCACGTGTAGAAAAACAGAACTGGCTCAAGAATGTAAAATGAATAATGATTTATTTAACAAAAATAATAATGCTGATGGAACAAAAACACTTACTGAGAGGAGAGGAGATGAGCAGATCATACACCGTGGAAAGACAAAGCCCCGGTGCTCAAGGAGTGAATACACAGAGTTTATATACTGACACAAACGAGACAGTGAGGAGCACCTGGGGTGATTAGAATGAGGACCAGCTGTGAATGATTAATGCTGAAGGCCTGAGCACAGAGAGACAGACTGAGGAGTGGGAAATGACAGAGACTGAATGAGATACACAGAAACCAGTAAACAAAGCTCAGAATAACAAAGTATGGCAGGAGGGGAACACAAAATAACATAAAGAAACAGAGCCTAAAGAAAACAGACAGGGACAGAACCTGACATAACCCCCCCCCTCAAGGGTGGCACCTGACACCCCC
Source organism: Garcialebias charrua (assembly GCA_038048925.1). Classification (NCBI taxonomy): domain Eukaryota; kingdom Metazoa; phylum Chordata; class Actinopteri; order Cyprinodontiformes; family Rivulidae; genus Garcialebias; species Garcialebias charrua. The sequence continues at coordinate 18,748 of JBBPBX010048641.1, read as the reverse complement.
AAGACGGACCCCACAAGAACAAGGGCGGGCGGAGGGAGGCAACAGGCAGGACGGCGGGCCAACATCAGCCCGATCCGGGGGGCGCCCAGGAGATCGCCCATCACCACCAGCCCGATCCGGGGGGCGCCCAGGAGATCGCCCATCACCACCAGCCCGATCTGGAGGACGTCCAGGAGGCCGCTCATCACCACCAGCCCGATCTGGAGGACGTCCAGGAGGCCATCCATAATGCGGCAGCACGTCAGGCGGGCGACCAGAGTACCGTCCAGCAAGAAACACCCCCCCAAGGAAAGGGATGGCTGGGACACCACAGTCGGCCGGAAAACTTTCGTCGGCCGGGACACCACCGTCGGCCGGAACACAGTCGTCGTCATCGCCAGGACCCCCGTCGTTGGGCGCCGAGATGTTGGGCGCAGAGGCAGGCGATAAGACGTCTGTGACGCTGGGACCCCCGTCGTTGGGCGCCGAGATATTGTCGGGCGCCGAGGCAGGCGATAAGACGTCGTCGGGGACTACGTCGTCAGGACCCTCTGAGACGGGACCCCCGTCGTCAGGACCCTCTGAGACGTCGTCGGGGACCCCCGTCGTCAGGACCCTCTGAGACGGCGTCGGGGACCACGTCGTCGAGACCCTCTGAGACGGCGTCGGGGACCACGTCGTCGAGACCCTCTGAGACGGCGTCGGGGACCACGTCGTCTAGACCCTCTGAGACGGCGTCGGGGACCACGTCGTCTAGACCCTCGGAGACGTCGTCTGCTTCGTCGAGACCCTCGGAGACGTCGTCTGCTTTGTCGAGACCCTCGGAGACGTCGTCTGCTTCGTCGAGACCCTCGGAGACGTCGTCGGGCGGTGAGACGTTGTCGGGCTCCTCTGTGATGTCATCCGGACCCTCGTCGTCAGGACCCTCATTGTCGTGCTCCTCTGTGACGTCATCCGGACCCTCGTCGTCAGGACCCTCGTTGTCGTGCTCCTCTGTGACGTCATCCGGACCCTCGTCGTCAGGACCCTCGTTGTCGGGCTCCTCTGAGACGTCGTCAGGACCCTCGTTGTCGGGCTCCTCTGAGACGTCATCCGGACCCTCGTCGTCAGGACCCTCGTTGTCGGGCTCCTCTGAGTCGTCGTCAGGACCCTCTGAGACCGCAGGCGAGGAGACCACCGTCGAGACCGCAGGCGAGGAGACCACCGTCTAGACCGCAGGCGAGGAGACCACCGTCGAGTCTGCAGGCGAGGAGACAGCGTCTGGACCCAGGACAGGCGAAGGACCCAAGACAGGCGAAGAGACGGCAGCCGAAGCGTCGAGGTCTGCAGCAGCCGAAGCGTCGAGGTCTGCAGCAGCCGAAGCGTCGAGGTCTGCAGCAGCCGAAGCGTCGAGGTCTGCAGCAGCCGAAGCGTCGAGGTCTGCAGCAGCCGAAGCGTCGAGGTCTGCAGCAGCCGAAGCGTCGAGGTCTGCAGCAGCCGAAGCGTCGAGGTCTGCAGCAGCCGAAGCGTCGAGGTCTGCAGCAGCCGAAGCACCAAGGACCAGAGATGGCAAGTACTTTGCCACAAAAGCTGCCTGCCAACGTTCCAGCTCCTCCTGTGACACCCTCTCTCCCTCCTCCAGAAAGCGAGGGCTGGGCTGTACATCTGGTGGCGAGCGAGGAGGAGACGGACAGCGGGGTGCAGCGGCGAGGTGAGGTGGAGAGGGATGAAGCTGAGAGTCGGTGGTCTTGCCTCTTCTTTGCCGCCTCTTCCTGCTGCGTTGGTGGTGTGAGCTGAAGACGGGCGCACCCCAGAGTTCCTCCTCCAGCTCAGCGTCATCGTCTGACCACAGCAGCAGATGTGACGAGCAATAAGCCGGCGGGGTGGAGGAAGAAGCTGGCTTAAAAGCCAGGCGGCTCCCCCAGAACTGAGACCTCATTTCCTCTTCCTCCACAAGAAGAGGTGATGGTAGGATCTCCACCTCCGGGCTGTGGTGACCTCGTCTCCGGACGGGTTCAGTCCGAAACGCCTCCCACCGGATCACAGGCTCCTCCATCCGTTCCTGTTTCTCCTTGTCCCTCTGAGCAGTTTTGTCTGCCTCACGGGCGAGCCATTCAAAAATATCTATTTTTCTGCTGGGCTCTTTCTGATGACCGAGGCCTTCTGTCATGATCTGCTGTTTAATGTTTGAACCCACGTGCAGAAAAATAGACTGGCTCACGAAAGTAAAATGAATAATGATTTATTTAACAAAAATAATAATGCTGATGGAACAAAAACTTACTGAGAGGTGAATAATGATTTATTTAACATAAATAATAATGCTGATGGAACAAAAACACTTACTGAGAGGAGAGGAGATGAGCAGATCATACACCGTGGAAAGACAAAGCCCCGGTGCTCAAGGAGTGAATACACAGAGTTTATATACTGACACAAACGAGACAGTGAGGAGCACCTGAGGTGATTAGAATGAGGACCAGCTGTGAATGATTAATGCTGAAGGCCTGAGCACAGAGAGACAGACTGAGGAGTGGGAAATGACAGAGACTGAATGAGATACACAGAAACCAGTAAACAAAGCTCAGAATAACAAAGTATGGCAGGAGGGGAACACAAAATAACATAAAGAAACAGAGCCTAAAGAAAACAGACAGGGACAGAACCTGACATAACCCCCCCTCAAGGGTGGCACCTGACACCCCCAAGACGGACCCCACAAGAACAAGGGCGGGCGGAGGGAGGCAACAGGCAGGACGGCGGGCCAACATCAGCCCGATCCGGGTGGCGCCCAGGAGATCGCCCATCACCACCAGCCCGATCCGGGGGACGCCCAGGAGATCGCCCATCACCCCCAGCCCGATCGGGAGGACGTCCAGGAGGCCGCTCATCACCACCAGCCCGATCTGGAGGACGTCCAGGAGGCCATCCATAATGCGGCAGCACGTCAGGCGGGCGACCAGAGTACCGTCCAGCAAGAAACACCCCCCCAAGGAAAGGGATGGCTGGGACACCACAGTCGGCCGGAACACAGTGTACACAGTCGTCGGCCGGAACACAGTCGTCGGCCGGAACACAGTCGTCGTCATCGCCAGGACCCCCGTCGTTGGGCGCCGAGATGTTGGGCGCAGAGGCAGGCGATAAGACGTCTGTGACGCTAGGACCCCCGTCGTCAGGACCCTCTGAGACGTCATCGGGAACCCCCGTCGTCAGGACCCTCTGAGACGGCGTCGGGGACCACGTCGTCGAGACCCTCTGAGACGGCGTCGGGGACCACGTCGTCGAGACCCTCTGAGACGGCGTCGGGGGCCACGTCTTCGAGACCCTCGGAGACGTCGTCTGCTTCGTCGAGACCCTCGGAGACGTCGTCTGCTTCGTCGAGACCCTCGGAGACGTCGTCTGCTTCGTCGAGACCCTCGGAGACGTCGTCTGCTTCGTCGAGACCCTCGGAGACGTCGTCTGCTTCGTCGAGACCCTCGGAGACGTCGTCGGGCGGTGAGACGTTGTCGGGCTCCTCTGTGACGTCATCCGGACCCTCGTCGTCAGGACCCTCGTTGTCGTGCTCCTCTGTGACGTCATCCGGACCCTCGTCGTCAGGACCCTCGTTGTCGTGCTCCTCTGTGACGTCATCCGGACCCTCGTCGTCAGGACCCTCGTTGTCGGGCTCCTCTGAGACGTCATCCGGACCCTCGTCGTCAGGACCCTCGTTGTCGGGCTCCTCTGAGACGTCATCCGGACCCTCGTCGTCAGGACCCTCGTTGTCGGGCTCCTCTGAGACGTCATCCGGACCCTCGTCGTCAGGACCCTCGTTGTCGGGCTCCTCTGAGACGTCATCCGGACCCTCGTCGTCAGGACCCTCGTTGTCGGGCTCCTCTGAGTCGTCGTCAGGACCCTCTGAGACTGCAGGCGAGGAGACCACCGTCGAGACTGCAGGCGAGGAGACCACCGTCGAGACTGCAGGCGAGGAGACCACCGTCGAGACTGCAGGCGAGGAGACCACCGTCGAGACTGCAGGCGAGGAGACCACCGTCGAGACCGCAGGCGAGGAGACCACCGTCGAGTCTGCAGGCGAGGAGACAGCGTCTGGACCCAGGACAGGCGAAGGACCCAGGACAGGCGAAGAGACGGCGTCTGGACCCTCGGCGTCTGGACCCTCGCGTCTGGACCCTCTGAGAAGACGAGGTCTGCAGCAGCCGAAGCGTCGAGGTCTGCAGCAGCCGAAGCGTCGAGGTCTGCAGCAGCCGAAGCGTCGAGGTCTGCAGCAGCCGAAGCGTCGAGGTCTGCAGCAGCCGAAGCGTCGAGGTCTGCAGCAGCCGAAGCGTCGAGGTCTGCAGCAGCCGAAGCGTCGAGGTCTGCAGCAGCCGAAGCGTCGAGGTCTGCAGCAGCCGAAGCGTCGAGGTCTGCAGCAGCCGAAGCGTCGAGGTCTGCAGCAGCCGAAGCACCAAGCCGAAGCGTCGAGGTCTGCAGCAGCCGAAGCACCAAGGACCAGAGATGGCAAGTACTTTGCCACAAAAGCTGCCTGCCAACGTTCCAGCTCCTCCTGTGACACCCTCTCTCCCTCCTCCAGAAAGCGAGGGCTGGGCTGTACATCTGGTGGCGAGCGAGGAGGAGACGGACAGCGGGGTGCAGCGGCGAGGTGAGAGTCGGTGGTCTTGCCTCTTCTTTGCCGCCTCTTCCTGCTGCGTTGGTGGTGCGAGCTGAGGATGGGCGCACCCCAGAGTTCATCCTCCAGCTCAGCGTCATCGTCTGACCACAGCAGCAGATGTGACGAGCAATAAGCCGGCGGGGTGGAGGAAGAAGCTGGCTTAAAAGCCAGGCGGCTCCCCCAGAACTGAGACCTCATTTCCTCTTCCTCCACAAGAAGAGGTGATGGTAGGATCTCCACCTCCGGGCTGTGGTGACCTCGTCTCCGGACGGGTTCAGTCCGAAACGCCCCCCACCGGATCACAGGCTCCTCCATCAGTTCCTGTTTCTCCTTGTCCCTCTGAGCAGTTTTGTCTGCCTCACGGGCGAGCCATTCAAAAATATCTATTTTTCTGCTGGGCTCTTTCTGATGACCGGGGCTTTCTGTCATGATCTGCTGCTTAATGTTTGAACCCACGTGCAGAAAAACAGACTGGCTCACGAATGTAAAATGAATAATGATTTATTTAACAAAAATAATAATGCTGATGGAACAAAAACACTTACTGAGAGGAGAGGAGATGAGCAGATCATACACCGTGGAAAGACAAAGCCCCGGTGCTCAAGGAGTGAATACACAGAGTTTATATACTGACACAAACGAGACAGTGAGGAGCACCTGGGGTGATTAGAATGAGGACCAGCTGTGAATGATTAATGCTGAAGGCCTGAGCACAGAGAGACAGACTGAGGAGTGGGAAATGACAGAGACTGAATGAGATACACAGAAACCAGTAAACAAAGCTCAGAATAACAAAGTATGGCAGGAGGGGAAACACAAAATAACATAAAGAAACAGAGCCTAAAGAAAACAGACAGGGACAGAACCTGACAGCCGGTAAGCCTCGAATCCAGCCTCCAGAGAGCGAAACAGGCCTCTCGGTCCCAACAGTTCACAAGGCCGACGCCGATCGAGGGAACTCCCACGCCGCTCGAAACTGGTCCAACGCCACCGATGTTCCAACGCCGTCGTTTCACAAATATGTGAACACTGGAGCGAGTACAACGAGTAAAACATACTTTAATTTGATGCTTTATTTCTTTTCATGAGCTGTCTGCATAGTTTATATATTTTTTTTTATTTAAAAACAGATAAACACTGAAAACTTCCCCTTTACAAGAATCTGGTCTTTTTCTTTAATAAATGTTAAAAAGCATTAGATATATTTTGCTTTAAAGTGTGACCCTTACTAGCCACAAAATCCCCTCCAGCAAACCCAAAGTGGCCCATGGGCCACCAGTTGATAACCACAGTTGTAGCAGGTTGTTGCGGCTCTGGGCACGTTTAATGTAGTGAACAACGGTGAAAAACGGCTCTTTTTATCGTAAAGGTTGCAGACTCCTGGGCTAGTGGGATGGCTCGGAGTACCCGGCAGAAAATGTCCCTTATTTTTTAAATCCAAAACTTGACAGGTATGCAGAAGCCAAGAAGCGTCTCTCAAGCACTCGACCAGCTGTCTTCATTTCCCTCAGCTCTGGGGTAAACCAGGGAGCTGATCGTGAAAAGGCAACTGTCCTCTCTCTGACAGGAGCATGTCGGTCTAAGATGTTGTAGAAGTCCACTGCATTGAGGGAAGCTGGAATGGAGACAGGAACGAGGACCTTAAGATCAGCTGCTAGAAGTTCAGGGTTGATATTTTTCAGATTTCTAAAAGAAATCTGTTGCTTTGGTTTGATGTTACTGTTCAGGAAAGGAAGTTCCATATAGATTTCTGTTTCTGTTTTTAGTTTTCTACACCGCCTTACAGTCTAGCTGTTTTTTCACTTCTTTTCCTTTTGGTTGCCATCTTATTTTAACTTGTTAAAAAAAATTGTATGCATCTTTTATGATTGTCTATTGTTGTGATTGTTGTCAACTGTTGTCATCACTCTGTTAAAAAGTCAGGTCTCTCTTGTAAATGAGTTCCCGAGGATCAGTGGGATTAACCTGTATAAATAAAGGTTGAATGAATGAAGTGGCACCCCCGCCCGGTAACCTCACTTCTTCAGCTGGGAGCAGCGCCTCCTCTTCCCAAAGCTTCTGCTGAACCTTCCAGGTAGATGACTTTAGGATCTTCATTCTGCCGAGTGTAGATTTGAGATCGCTGCTGATGTATTCCGTGGTAAACCCGTTCTTATTCTCATCAGTTCGGTTAGGCTATAATTCACATGCATAAAGCAGAGTCCGGCTCGGAGTCCATTTCAAAACTCCTAAAAGCTGCGATCGCACCGGGAGCCTGTGAAGCTGTGGCATTTGGCCAACATTTCTAAAAATCCTTTATTTTTAGTAATAATCTAATTTTCTGAGACACTGGATTTGGTGTTTTCATTAGTTGTCAGTTATAATCGTAAATAAAAGAAAAAAAAACATTTGAAATGTATCAGTCTGTGTGTAATGAATGAATATACAAGTTTCACTTTTTGAAAAGAATTACTGAAATAAATCAACTTTTTCATCATATTCTCATTTTATTACCAGCACCAGTATATTTATATTTTCAAAATCTTTTGTGAAGAAATGAGAATACTTCCTTTTTCAATGAACATAGATTGTTTTTCAACATTTTGATCAATTCATTTTGACAAATTGGTGCCGTTGTTTCAATATGGGATGTATGTCACGTGATTACCCATTAAACATTTCTCTTGTTGTATTTTTAATAAATCTAAAATTTATTAATGACCCACAAACTGTAAAACTGATTTACTACTTAGTTGTGCTGTTTAATTATATTGTTGTTTCTAATTAAATTGCCATCCATCCATTCATCCATCCATTAGGGGTGGAGATGTTTTTCAGGGTAGAAGCAGAAATGCTACTTGAAGGAGCAGCTCTCATGTGATAAAAGGAAGCTCTTCAGTGGCTGTTGTGTTGAAACTTACTGTTTGTCATTGTTTTCAGATTACATATTTAATATAGGTTTTATTCATTGAAGGAAGTCAAATCTGTTCATAACTTTATTAATATGAGAGTTACTGGATCCAAGCAAATGGTTACCGGAAAGCACTCTGTCAAAATAAGAGAATTCCCGGATCCTGTTCCAGCAGGATCCGGCTCAAATTAAACCCTGGTTATTATAATAATATATTTATTAAAATGCCACGAACTTACAAGACTTGTGTGTACTTTAGATAATTCTGCAGTTGGACAGTTTTGTTACTGTGAGAAACAATTTTAATTTTTTTAAACTAGACGCATTGTTGGATTACAGATAGTTCTGAGTAGAGGAGGGCAGTTTTACCAAAATATCATCTTTAGCATTGATGAGAGGAACGAGACACGTCAAAATAAAGTGTTTATTTTACAGAGATATGTTAAATTAGCATGAACACATTTGTTGGGACACAGAGACTCAATCTCTGCGTTATGCTCTGGTTTTATACCCAGTTTGTCCTCAGTTAGTTTGTGTGCACCATGGACCTGAACATGGACCTGAACATTGATCAGAAAAGGCCAGAGCTGTCTGGAACTCATTAAAAGGATTCTAGTAGGGATGTAAGGGTACACGTGGGTGTACCGAACCGTTTCGGTACGGCACGTTCGGTTCGGTACACCTATGTACCGTTTCGGTTATTTTTACACTTATTAAATGTTATTAATGAGAGAATATATGCGCCGCGGAACTAAATTTCCAGGGCGCATTTCAGCACGGCGCTATTATCTTGCAGCACGCGTAGCATTAGCAGCCTAGCATGCATCTCGTTGTTTGGGAACGTTATGGCTTTCTTGTTAAAAGACGAGCGCACATCCAAAGCTGTGTGTCAACGTTGTTTCACAAGACTGGATCTGCAGCAGCAACACGTCTAACGTTAACGCGCTTGAAACGACGTCATCTGAACGTGAACGAAGAAAAGCAGCTCGTTGCAAACACAGCTAACAGCAGCATTTAAACAAACTTCATCAGGTAACTCAGATCAGGCCAGAGCAATAACATAAACTGTATGAGTTTTTAAATCTCTGAATCTACGTCTGAATGTTGTTTATGCGTTGACTTTAAAGTTCTTGAACGTCGCTACAACATCCATCATGTCAACACTTCAGCCAAAAATTTCAGAACTTTATGAAAAAACAAACTGATATTGTCAACGAGCCCTGGAGCTGGTTAAAGCCCTGATGATGATGAGGATGATGATGATGATGATGATGATGATGATGATGATGTCTGAGAGATTCAACCACCTCAACCGTTCAAGAAGAGGTATTGTTCTTTTATTATTATTATTATTATTATTATTATTATTATTATTATTATTATTATTATTATTATTATCAAATTAATCTTTTTAATTTAAAATTATAATCTTATTAACTTTTTTTTTTACCTCTTTGTGTTTTATTTCCAGTCTGGGACAGAGATAGCAGCTGAGTCTTCTTCCCCTTCAAGGAAATCCACCAGATCACCTGCAGCTAAGAAGTGTGTGATGACTGTCCTGGAGGAGCAGGTCCAAGAAGAGGTTGTTGTGAGTAATGAGGACAAATACAGACACTGCTGCTACTGTTGTTGTTGAGATGATTTTCTCCACCACTGGAGATATTCACTGCAACTAGATCTGTGCTTTTAGCAGAAAATGTGGACAAGTTGGTCTTTTTGGATAAAAACTTGATTAGTTAGATTGTAAACAGTCTGTTGCTGCTTATTGTTCTGGTTCTGACTGTTATTGTATTTATTAAGATTTTTATTATTGTTCATATAGTTTATTTATTGTAAAGAGTGCTGCTTATTTAAAGACCGAGTAAAGTAAAATTAAATGTGTGTTTTGAGTTTGTCACACGGCATAAATATGTGTTATTAATCACCCATATAAATCTGACTGATTAAAAACATTGTTTACCTTATAAAATTAAGTCTCAAAAATAATGAAAAAACATAATTGTGCCCTGGTCTGAAACGCTGGGGGCGTGTCAGCGCGTGGGCGTGGTTTCAGCGCAGTACTGCGCCGCGTCCTGCACCCTGAAGATGTTCTTGAAGGCTGGAGTTCTCCAGCCCTACTCATTTGAACGTCCAGAGCCAGACTCAGACTCTGAGTCAGACAGTGACCACTGTGACGGTCGGCATCGTTCTTCACAGCCTGCATCAGAATGGTATTTATTTATTTTTATTCCATGGATGTTATCAAAATGACGTGCTAGCATAGCCAAAGTAAGTTAGACAACCAGTAGACTAAATAACATTGAACAGAACATAGTTTGCCACTTTGAAATGGGAACTGCAAAGGCGAGTGCTGGCAGTGATCCTGATGTCTTCATGGCCTCTCGTTACAAAATCGATCCAGAGTTTTTTCAGGCGGTCATCTCTCGGAAACTTAAATAAAGTCACCAAGCGGGTGCCCTGACCATTGTGACATCCAGGGAAGATGCACGAACGAGGCATAATTGATTAGCTAGCTAACAATGAACAAAATATCTATGCTATTGCTATCTGATGCTATCTGCGATTCGCGAGTGAACGGCTCCACCGAGGCGAAGATCTAATTTATACGGCTGGAGCTGCAGGGGGTGGGGCTTTAGACCATGTGACGAAACACGGTCACATTTAAACCACGCCTAAAAAATACCATACCATACCATACCAGCTTTATTTATAGAGCACTTTAAACACCTACAGGACCAAAGTGCTGTACACACAACAAAACAATCACAATCAGGTAATAAAATAATTAAAATAAATAAAAGTCACATAATAAAAGTTGAGGAATCATACACTCAGATAAAACAAGCGACTAAAATTATTAAAAGTCAACATTGGAGATGGTGTCATAGGCCAGGGAGAAGAGATGGGTTTTAAGAAGAGATTTAAAAACAGACAGGGAAGAGGCCTGTCTGATGTTCAAGGGAAGGTTGTTCCACAGTTTAGGAGCTGCCACAGCAAAAGCACGGTCTGAAACAGACATATCTTTATACACAGTTTGAGCTATACAGGTAACCCCCGACCTACGACCCCATCGACCTGCGAACCACGGGACCTACGAACATATCATATTTAATAAAAATATGAATTTAAAAAAAAAAAAAAAAAAAAAATTTTTTTTTTTTTTTTGTGTTTAAATGTTCTTAATTTCATGTGTACATCACTTTGTTGCAGCTCTGGTTGTTTTAAAGGCTTTATAAATAATAATTATGATAAAAAAGATCATTTCTGATCATTTTTGAGCAATTTTTGAGCAATTTTGGGCAACAGGAAGTAGGTCTTCAGTTTACACGGTCACAAATTAATGTAGAACACCGGACGCTATTTTAGGTTCAGTCACTGGGGTCTCCGGTCACAAATTAATGTAGAACACCGGACGCCATCTTAGGTTAGCTGCCGAGAGCCGGACGAAGACTGGTGACCAGGATGGCTTCATATGGATTAATTACTAGCTGGAAACGTCTCTGTGAACTTTGTGGATGTCTCAAGCAGCAGCGGATTTATCGCCGATCGTGCCAGGCCGCCGTGCGAACACCTCCGGCCGGCCTGGCTACACCTCCGGCCTGGCTAGCTCCAGAGCTAACACTGGAGCTAACACGGGAGCCGGCCTTTTGAACACTGGTGACCAGGATCGCATCATGTGGATTAATTACTAGCTGGAATAGCTCTGTGGACGTCTCAGGCTGGAGCAGCGGCTGGAGCAGCAGCTGCAGATTGATCGCGCCGCCGCTCCAACACTAGCTCATGGCTTGGCTAGCAGAAGCTAGCCAGCTAGCTAACACAGGTCTGGAGCAGCTGCGGTGGCTTGCCGGCCCCCGCGCTGCTTGGCCCGAAAACAATCAACGCATGGCAACCTATGTCGGCTTTGACCATCTCAAAGTAAGAAAATATATTTTTATTTATTCTGTAAATGTGAATAGCAATGTTTAACATTACAGTACACTACTTTACATGCTTAAATGTGTGCGCGCGCTCCGTTAGCATGATAAATAAAGGTTGAATGAATGAATGAATGAATAATTTTTTTTTTTTAATATAATTTTCACCCCCTACCTACGAACGGATCGAGCTGCGAACGGTTCTTAGGTCCCAAACTCGTTCGTAGGTCGGGGGTTCCCTGTAACTCCAAAATTAATTTATCTACAATTCTGAGACTTTTTACTCATTTACAACATTACAATTATGACATTTATAATGTTTATTGAAGAAAATATTGAAATTTACTTTACACGGTCTTTAAAATATCCAAATGGGTTACTTTTATTTATTTTTATACAAACGTATTTTTGGCATAAAATAACATTTTGCAAGTCTTTATTTTGTCTTTTTTTTGTACAGAAAATAAACCGAACCAAGCCCTCCTTGTAATTGAACCGAACCGAAATGTGATTTTAGCGTACCGTTACACCCCTAGATTCTAGATGTTGAAAGTGAAGGCTTCAAAACTATCTGCACACTGCTTCATGCTCCTCTGACCACAGCTGAGGATAACAAGTAGAAGGTTCATGGGACTGCAGCCAACCTCCAGGGACATGGGACACAAGAAGAAATGCAAACCCCGTGTTATTTAGATGGATAGTGTTGTTGGACAAAGAGCCAAGGAGATACTTCAAAATGATTTGAGCTGACCTTCAAAGCCAAGGTATGTCATCACCACCACTGATTCATGATTCGTGACAGGCTCTTGGGATGAAGACTCAGTAGGACTTCACTACTGGCAGAAAACACACGAACATCTGGCTGGAATTTACCAGAACAAGCTCCAAAGGCCTTGGAAATGACGAGAACCCTTCATGGTTCCACGATTATTGTAGAACAGTTGAAGTTCCAACAAATGGATTTATTCTGTAGATTATTAAAAAGGTTCCAAACATATCTGTACATCTACACATGATGTGTTTTACAGTAACGTCTGTTTTTAACATCAGTTTCTGTTACTCTGTCTGTTTTTCAATGTGTGGAGATCTTTGTTGCTACAAGGAATCAAATGTGCTCCATAGATGTTCTTCTCTGCTTCAACATATTCCAGTCTTGTATGACTTGGTCCTCCTCCGTGTCCGAGGGCCAGCTTGTTGTAGCGAGCGAGGCAGCGTCTGTGAGAACCAACCAAATACAAAAAGATATGTACACTTGTCATGGTCTCCAGGTTGTCTCCTGGAGCAGGGTCTGTGTTCTGCAGCCCCACACAGATGATGTCTGTACATGTTGGAGCTGGACAGGAGGCAATAGTGCATTCTCTTGTGATTTCTTGCTCTCCTTTAGATCTTCTCTTCATCCCACGACCGTCAGCGGACCTGTGGAGCGTAGCCCTCCTTCATCAGCCCTTCTTCATAGTCCGTCTGGCACAGAATCATGTTGTTCTTGAGGAAAAATTTGTCTCCTACACAAAACCTGCACAACACAGAGAGAACAGAAGAGTTAAACAACCGTAAGGTGCAGAATCTGCAAAGCTCCGGAGCATCCTGCGGTTCTTCAGCCTTCTTCTTGCTTTCTCTAAACCTGGCAGGAGCCTGTCTGAACAAACCTGACGGTGAAAGATGTTTATTCACGTCAGTTTGAAATGTGCGCATGGACTTCTGTCGCACAGTGAAATCATACTGCTCTGTTTTTAATAAATATCTAGGTAAGATTGTTGCTTCAGTGTTAGATGGTCAGTGACTGATCATAATGAACATGGACTGCAGAGCTGACTGAAGCATGGCTACATTATGTAATAAACATAATTATTATAATTAGAAGGATCACTGACACCACATGAGCTGTGACAAAACACCACATTGTTTGTGAAATATGCCTTTTACCTTCAACTCACCTTATTTCTATAGAACAAGTCATTTCACTGCACCAGAGACACAGGACCATCCATCCACCCATACATCCACCCATACATCCATCCATACATCCATCCATACATCCATATACGTCCACCCACTGAATAAAAGTTAATAAAAATAAAATGATAAATAAATGATCTTCCATCCATATGTCCATCCATGCGTGCATGCATACATCCTTACATACACACATACAGGTGCTGGTCATAAAATGAGAATATGATGAAAAAGTTGATTTATTTCAGTAATTCCATTCAAAAAGTGAAACTTGTATGTTCGTGCTGCTGTTTATTCCCACTATATTAGGCTTAGTGTATTACTAGTTGATGTTTTTCTTAGTTAGTTCTAGATGTTATTACTGTTTTTCTCTTGCATTTGTTGTTGGATGTAACTGGGACCCTGTGTACATAATCTCGTTTTCATCACATGTACCACATGCGGTGCAAATGACAATAAAGACTCTCTGACTCTGACTCTCTGACTCTGACTCTGATATTCATCCATTACACTGATATATTTCAAATGTTTATTTCTTTTAATATTGATTATTATAACTGACCCAAATTCAGTATATCTCAGAAAATTTGAATATTGTGAAAAGGTTCAATATTGAAGACACCTGGTGCCACAGTCTAATCAGCTAATTAACTCAAAACACCTGCAAAGGCCTTTAAATGGTCTCAGTCTAGTTCTGTAGCTACACAATCATGGAGAAGACTGCTGACTTGACAGTTGTCCAAAAGATGACCATTGACACCTTGCACAAGGAGGGCAAGACACAAAAGGTCATTGCTAAAGAGGCTGGCTGTTCACAGAGCTCTGTGTCCAAGCACTTTACTGGAGAGGTGAAGGGAAGGAAACGATGTGGTCGAAAAAAGTGTATAAGGGATAACCACACCCTGGAGAGGATGGTGAAACAAAATCCATTCCAAAATGTGGGGGAGATTCACAAAGAGTGGACTGCAGCTGGAGTCAGTGCTTCAAGAACCACCACGCACAGCTGTATGCAAGACAAGGGGTTCAGCTGTCACATTCCTTGTGTCAATCCACTCTTGAACAAGAGACAGCGTCAGAAGCGTCTCACCTGGACTAAAGACAAAAAGGACTGGACTGCTGCTGAGTGGACCACGGTGATGTTCTCTGATAAAAGTCCATTTTACATTTCCTTTGTAAATCAAGGTCCTAGAGTCTGGAGGAAGAGGAGAGACACAGAATCCACGTTGCTTGAGGTCCAGTGTCAAGTTTCCACAGTCAGTGATGGTTTGGAGTACCATCTACTGGTGTTGGTTCACTGTGTTTTTTGAGGTCAAAGGTCAACAGCATCTACCAGGAAGTTTGAGAGACTTCCTGCTGCTGACCAACATTATGGAGCTGCACATTTCATTTTTTTCACAGTGATTGTTCTGTTAGATATTCATGAGTCTAACAGCCTCAGGGTAGAAGCTGTTCCTCAGTCTAGTGGTTCTACACTTAATGCTCCTCAACCTCCTTCCTGAGGGGAGTGGGGCAAAGAGTGAGTGTGCTGGGTGAGTGGGGGTCAGCTGCCTGAGGAAGTAGAGTCTCTGATGACCTTTCTTGATCAGGCTGGTGGTGTTGTTGCTCCAGCTGAGGTTGTTGTTCAAGTGTACACCCAAGTATTTGTAGCTGGAGACCACTTCCACTGCAGATCCACTGATGTTCAGTGGGGTGTAGATGGGTTTGTTCCTTCTGAAGTCCACAATCATCTCCTTCATCTTCTTCATATTGATGTGAAGGTTATTCTGTTTTTATCAGCTCTCCAGGTGTTCCACCTGCTGCCTGTATCCTGAAGAGGAAGATGTGCTACACCAGACCCAACAGTTCAGAAGAGCTGAAGGTCACTATCAGAACAACCTGGACTCTCTTTACACCTGAGCAGTGTCACAGACTGATGGACTCCATGTCACGCTGCATTACTGCAGTAATCCAGACAAAAGGAGCAACAACTAAGTATTTATGCTGTACATGCTCATACTTTTCATGCTCATACTATACATGTTCGTACTTTACATGTTCATACTTTACATGTTCATACTTTACATGTTCATACTTTACATGTTCATACTTTACATGTTCATACTTTACATGCTCATACTTTACATGCTCATACTTTACATGTTCATACTTTACATGTTCATACTTTACATGTTCATACTTTACATGTTCATACTTTACATGTTCATACTTTACATGTTCATACTTTACATGTTCATACTTTACATGTTCATACTTTACATGTTCATACTTTACATGTTCATACTTTACATGTTCATACTTTACATGTTCATACTTTACATGTTCATACTTTACATGTTCATACTTTACATGTTCATACTTTACATGTTCATACTTTACATGTTCATACTTTACATGTTCATACTTTACATGCTCATACTTTACATGTTCATACTTTACATGTTCATACTTTACATGTTCATACTTTACATGTTCATACTTTACATGTTCATACTTTACATGTTCATACTTTACATGTTCATACTTTACATGTTCATACTTTACATGTTCATACTTTACATGTTCATACTATACATGTTCGTACTTTACATGTTCGTACTTTACGTGTTCGTACTTTACGTGTTCGTACTTTACGTGTTCGTAATTTACGTGTTTGCACTTTACATGCTCGTACTTTACATGTTCGTACTTTGCATGTTCATACTTTACATGCTCATACTATACATGCTCATACTTTACATGTTCGTACTTTACGTGTTCGTACTTTACGTGTTCGTACTTTACGTGTTCGTACTTTACGTGTTCGCACTTTACATGCTCGTACTTTACATGTTCGTACTTTACATGTTCATACTTTACATGCTCATACTATACATGCTCATACTTTACATGTTCGTACTTTACGTGTTCGTACTTTACGTGTTCGTACTTTACGTGTTCGTACTTTACGTGTTCGTAATTTACGTGTTCGCACTTTACATGCTCGTACTTTACATGTTCGTACTTTGCATGTTCATACTTTACATGCTCATACTATACATGCTCATACTTTACATGTTCGTACTTTACGTGTTCGTACTTTACGTGTTCGTACTTTACGTGTTCGTACTTTACGTGTTCGCACTTTACATGCTCGTACTTTACATGTTCGTACTTTACATGTTCGTACTTTACATGCGTGTACTTTACATGCTCGTATTTTACATGCTCATACTTTACATGTTCGTACTTTACATGTTCGTACTTTACATGTTCGTACTTTACATGCTTGTACTTTACATGCTCATATTTTACATGCTCGTACTTTACATAATCGTACTTTACATGCTCATATTTTACATGTTCGTTCTTTTTTTTTTCCTTTTTTTTTTTTCCATTTATAGATGGCCTCCCTTCACACCTTATAGCCATCCTCTCACTCCAATATGTATTTTTTTTAATAGAGAGAAAGAAAGAAAAGAGAAAGTGAGACAACAAAACAACAATTGTCCACAGAAAGAGCACAAGGCAAACACACCAAACCTCCGTCCACAATCCTGCAAAGCACATGACAGAACACAACAACGAAACATACAAGCATAAAGACTGATAATATTCATGACCTTGCAATAGATTTCTATAAATACACATACCCATACCTACAAATATATATACAATATACATACATATATATTTATATTCATTTATATACCCATCTACATACATCTACTATACATCCCTGCATCCATTTGTGTGTGGTTGTGAGCATGCATAAGTGAATAAGGTTCCTCCAATAGAACATTTAGTAGCGACTGTGAAGCATCAGAGACCCGTCCCCCCAAAGCCCGAGACAGACGAAGGGGCGATCAAAGCCCAAGACCCCAGGAAGGACCCCGAGCCCAGAGTCCCCAGGACCACCCGAACAGGACGAGCCACTCGTCCACTCCCCAGATCCGACCAAGTGGAAGAACCGGACGAACCCCACCAGGGACCACACACAATGACCCCCCGGGGTCAACAGCGACAATACACAGGCCCCCGCCGGAGCCCGCTGCACCGACGTAGCCCCAGGGCCGGTCACCGAGGCTCGGGCACCGGGGACGCCCATCCCTCAGGTCCAGACCTGACAGGACCAGAGGACCCGAGCCCCACCAGGCAGCCACCAGGCCGAGCTGACAAACGCCCAAGCGCCCAGCCCCAGATAGTGAGGGCCCCAAGCACGCCCGTAGGCAGAGGAACACCCACCAGGGGGCCACGTGGCAGGAGCGCGACACTGGGTAGCCTCAGAAGTATCAGAGAGGGGGCAGTCCAAGTCCCAGCCTGACACTTAAACATTCATACACAGACACACTCATTCAGACCCACCCTCATCCTCACCCTCAGTCACAGAAAGACAAACAATAACGACACGCTCCATTCATAATCCCGATGCACACTCTATACCCCTAGGTCCAGACATGGACCTGCTCCCTACATGGGGCAGCCCACATCCAAACCCAGGAGGTAGACCCATTCATTCTGGGGCGGAGAGCAGCAGACGTCCAAGATCCGGCACACACTTTACATGCTCGTACTTTACATGCTCGTACTTTACATGTTCGTACTTTACACGTTCGTACTTTACATGTTCGTACTATACATGTTCGTACTTTACATGTTCGTACTTTACATGTTCGTACTTTACATGTTCGTACTTTACATGTTCGTACTTTACATGTTCGTACTTTACATGCTCGTACTCTACATGCTCGTACTCTACATGCTCGTACTTTACATGTTCGTACTTTACACGTTCGTACTTTACATGTTCGTACTATACATGTTCGTACTTTACATGTTCGTACTTTACATGTTCGTACTTTACATGTTCGTACTTTACATGCTCGTACTCTACATGCTCGTACTCTACATGCTCGTACTTTACATGTTCGTACTTTAAATGTTCGTACTTTACATGCTCGTACTTTACATGTTCGTACTTTACATGTTCATACTTTACATGTTCATACTTTAAATGTTCATACTTTACATGTTCGTACTTTACATGTTCGTAATTTACATGTTCGTACTTTACATGTTCATACTTTAAATGTTCGTACTTTACATGTTCGTACTTTACATGTTCGTACTTTACATGTTCGTACTTTACATGTTCGTACTTTACATGCTCGTACTTTACATGCTCGTACTCTACATGCTCGTACTTTACATGTTCGTTCTTTAAATGTTCGTACTTTACATGCTCGTACTTTACATGTTCGTACTTTACATGTTCATACTTTACATGTTCATACTTTAAATGTTCATACTTTACATGTTCGTACTTTACATGTTCGTAATTTACATGTTCGTACTTTACATGTTCATACTTTAAATGTTCGTACTTTACACGTTCATACTTTAAATGTTCGT
>JBBPBX010048640.1:0-25676 GCA_038048925.1 Garcialebias charrua | reverse complement strand
ACTACTGTGTGTGTGATTCAGCACTGGTGAGTATTCTTTTGCTTATTTTGTCTTGGTTAGCGGCTCCGTCCACTTTGTGGAGGCGACTACCGTGTGTGAGATTCAACACGTGAGTAGTCTTTACTTTTTGCCTTGATTAGCGGCGCCGTCCGCTCTGTAGAGAGGGCTACCGCGTTTGTGAGATTCAACACGTGAGTAGTCTTACTTCTGCTTTGCCTTGGTTGTGGCGCCATCCGCTTTGTGAGGCGACTACCATGTGAGATTCAACACGTGGGTAGTCTTCCTTCTATCATTAATAGTCTTGCTTTTATTTGCCTTGGTTCTATTTTGCCTTGTTAGCGGCACCGTCCGCTCTGTGGAGGTTTCCAACCACATGGTCAGGTAGGATTGTGCTCCGAAGTTTAATTATGTAGCCAGCTGTGCTGGTCTTGTTCTCTAGTTGTAAGGGCAAGCATTTGCGCACCCTCTGTCAATTACTTTTTTCTCCAACCTCATAAACGGTTGGACTGGCTAGCGGTGCTAGCCTCACTGAGTTTTTGGCCTTGTGTTTCTATTGGTGAAGGTTAGCATTACGCACCCTCTCCCAAATCATTTTTCACTAACCTTATAAATGGTTGGACTGAGCTAGTGGAGCTAGCCTCTTTCAGTTTGGCCTTGTTTTCTGTTGGTGAGGCTAGCGTTGTACACCCTCTCCCATATTGTAAGAGCCATATGAATGTAATGAATAATAATTGAGGTGGCAGGAGTACACTGCTTTGACACTTGGGTGGTGGGTGTGTCAAGGTGTGGGCGTGGCTGTCACTAAAGGTATAGATGAGTGCCAGCCGTGCTGGTTTTGTATGTTTGAGGAAGCTGGTGCGCCTGGGTGATCATAATTTCTGTTGACCGTGTTTAATGTCATTTTTCATTATCGTCACTATTGGGTGGATAAGCCTGGTCAGTCAGTGTCAATCAGTGGAAGATCTGAAGTCAGACAATCAAAGTGGAATAAACAGATGATTGCAAACAAGAAACGGCCTGGAGTTATGTGAAGCACGCGTCGGACAAACAAAATCTCGGGTTACCATACGGCCCTCAAACATCATTAAGAAGCCGCTTGAATATCTTCAACAGAAAGTGAAATGGAATGAGCGGCTCTTTGAAAAGGCAAGTTTGGATTCTTTGCTTCTGCTTAGAACAGTTTGGATGCGGCAATGGCGCATGGAGCACAGCGTGACATCAACAGTAAGTTGAATGAGATTCCTTCTGCAGCTCAATCAAGTCCGCTGGAACTGAGGTATGGACACATACACACGTACACTGACTCGTTTTGTCTGACGGGTTCAGGTTGCTTCCATCTGGACGCAGGTTTCTACAACCCAAATGTAGAACAAACAGATTTAAAAACTCATTTATCCCAGTAGCAATCATGTTTCTTAATGCACACTAATTTTAACACTGTTATTTTAATGTCTTGTCTTGTGTTTATATGTGTATGTGTGTGTAAGTGCATATGTATGAATCTGTGCACACCTATTCACTGCAAATCTAATTGCCCCTTGGGGATAATAAAGGAACTTGAATATTGAATCTTGAATCTTGAAGAAGAATTGTTAAAGACAAACAACGGAGTGGATGGAGTCCATCCATCCATCCATTTTCTTCCGCTTATCCGGGGTCGGGTCGCGGGGGTAGCAGCCTAAGTAGGGAGGCCCAGACTTCCCTCTCCCCAGCCACTTGGAGCAGCTCCTCTGGGGGAATCCCAAGGCGTTCCCAGGCCAGCCGAGAAACATAGTCCCTCCAGCGTATCCTGGGTCTTCCTCTGGGTCTCCTCCCGGTGGGACATGCCCGGAACACCTCACCAGGGAGGCGTCCAGGAGGCATCCTAACCAGATGCCCGAGCCACCTCAACTGGCTCCTCTCGATGTGGAGAAGCAGCGGCTCTACTCCGAGTCCCTCCCGGATGACCGAGCTTCTCACCCTATCTCTAAGGGAGAGTCCAGCCACCCTGCGGAGAAAACTCATTTCAGCCGCTTGTATCCGAGATCTTGTTCTTTCGGTCATAACCCAAAGCTCATGACCATAGATGAGGGTGGGAACGTAGATCGATCGGTAAATTGAGAGCTTTGCCTTTTGACTCAGCTCTCTCTTCACCACGACAGACCGGTACAGCGCCCGCTTCACTGCGGACGCTGCACCTATCCGCCTATCGATCTCACGCTCCAGTTTTCCCTCATTCGTGAACAAGATCCCGAGATACTTAAACTCCTCCACTTGGGTAAGGACCTCCTCCCCGACCCGGAGAGGGCACGCTACCCTTTTCCGGCTCAAGACCATGGCCTCGGATTTGGAGGAACTGATCCTCATCCCGGCCGCATCACATTCAGCTGCAAACCGCTCCAGCGAAAGCTGTAGATCACGAGCTGATGAAGCCAATAGGACCACATCATCTGCAAAAAACAGAGAAGCGATTCTAAGGCCACCAAAACGGATCCTCTCAACACCTTGGCTGCGCCTAGAAATTCTGTCCATAAAAGTTATAAACAGAATCGGTGACAAAGGGCAACCTTGGCGGAGTCCAACTCTCACCGGAAACGAGCCTGACTTACTGCCAGCGATGCGGACCAAGCTCTGACACCGGTCGTACAGGGACCTAACAGCCCATATCAAAGGGCCTGGTACCCCATACTCCCGGAGTACCCGCCACAGAACCCCCCGAGGGACGCGGTCGAATGCCTTTTCCAAGTCTACAAAGCACATGTAAACTGGTTGGGCAAACTCCCACGCACCCTCCAGGACCCTGTTGAGGGTGTAGAGCTGGTCTAGTGTTCCACGACCAGGACGAAAACCACACTGCTCCTCCTGAATCCGAGGTTCGACTATCCGACGGACCCTCCTCTCCAGAACCCCTGAATAGACCTTACCAGGGAGGCTTAAGAGTGTGATCCCTCTATAGTTGGAACACACCCTACGGTCCCCCTTTTTGAATAGGGGAACCACCACCCCAGTCTGCCAATCCAAGGGAACTGCCCCCGATGTCCACGCGATATTGCAGAGTCGCGTAAGCCAACACAACCCCACAACATCCAGAGCCCTAAGGAACTCAGGACGAATCTCATCCACCCCCGGAGCCTTGCCACCGCGGAGCTTTTTAACCACCTTGGCGACCTCAGCACCAGAGATTGGAGAGCCCGACCCAAAGTCCCCAGGCTCCGCTTCCTCAGTGGAAGACGTGCCAGTAGGATTGAGGAGGTCTTCGAAGTATTCCGCCCACCGACTCACAACATCCCGAGTTGAGGTCAACAGCACGCCATCCCCACCATAAATGGTGTTGGTCGCGTACCGCTTTCCCCCCCTGAGACGCCGGATGGTGGACCAGAATCGCCTCGAAGCCGTACGGAAGTCATTCTCCATGGCCTCTCCGAACTCCTCCCACGCCCGAGTTTTTGCCTCAGCAACCACCCGAGCCGCATGCCGCTTGGACTGCCGGTACCTATCTGCTGCTTCCGGGGTCCCACAGGCCAAAAAGGCCCAATAGGACTCCTTCTTCAGCTTGACAGCATCCCTCACCGCCGGTGTCCACCACCGGGTTCGAGGGTTGCCACCACGACAGGCACCAACAACCTTGCGGCCACAACTCCGATAAGCTGCCTCGACAATAGAGGCGCGAAACATGGCCCACTCGGGCTCAATGTCCCCCGCCTCCCTCGGAACGTGTTCAAAGCTCTCCCGGAGGTGGGAGTTAAAGCTCCGTCTTACGGGAGACTCTGCCAGACGTTCCCAGCAGACCCTCACAATACGTTTGGGTCTGCCAGGTCTGACCGGCATCCTCCCCCACCATCGGAGCCAACTCACCACCAGGTAGTGGTCAGTTGACAGCTCCGCCCCTCTCTTCACCCGAGTGTCCAGGACATGCGGCCGCAGATCAGATGAGACGACAACAAAGTCGATCATTGAACTACGACCTAGGGTGTCCTGGTGCCAAGAGCACATATGGACACCCTTATGCCTGAACATGGTGTTCGTTATGGACAATCCATGACGAGCACAGAAGTCCAACAACAGAACACCACTCGGGTTCAGATCAGGGGGGCCGTTCCTCCCAACCACACCCCTCCAGGTCTCACTGTCATTGCCCACGTGAGCGTTGAAGTCCCCCAGCAGAACAAGGGAGTCCCCAGGAGGCGCACCCTCCAATACCCCCTCCAAGGACTCCAAAAAGGGTGGGTAATCTGCGCTGCCGTTTGGCGCATAGGCACAAACAACAGTCAGAGCCCGTCCCCCCACACGTAGGCGAAGGGAGGCTACCCTCTCGTTCACCGGGGTGAACCCCAACGTACAGGCACCAAGATGGGGGGCAACAAGTATGCCCACTCCTGCTCGGCGCCTCTCACCAGGGGCAACTCCAGAGTGGAAGAGTGTCCAACCCCTCTCAAGGAAACTGGTTCCAGAGCCAGAGCCATGCGTTGAGGTGAGTCCGACTATTTCTAGCCGGAACCTCTCAACCTCACACACTAGCTCAGGCTCCTTCCCCACCAGAGAGGTGACATTCCATGTCCCAATGGCCAGCTTCTGTAGCCGAGGATCAGACCGCCAGGGTCCCCGCCCTCGGCCACCACCCATTCCACAATGCACCCGACCCCTTTGGCCCCTCCCACAGGTGGTGAGCCCATGGGAAGGGGGACCCACGTCTCCTCTTCGGGCTGTGCCCGGCCGAGCTCCATGGGTGAAAGCCCGGCCACCAGGCGCTCGCCAACGTGCCCCTCCTCCGGGCCTGGCTCCAGAGTGGGGCCCCGGTGACCCGCGTCCGGGCGAGGGAACATTGTTTCCATTTATATTATTCATCATAAGGGGTCTTGTGGGCTGCGCTTTGTCTCGTCCCTCACCTAGGACCTGTCTGCCTTGGGTGACCCTACTAGGGGCATAAAGCCCCTGACAGCATAGCTCCTAGGATCATTGGGACACTCAAACCCCTCCACCACGGTAAGGTGGCAGCCCAGGGAGGGGCGGGAAATGGAGTCACTGGATCCAAATCAAGTTCCATTGTATGCGGTAAAGAAGAAAAAAGGCAAACAAAATTAACTGCTAAAGCATTACAAAATAAAATTGAGAAGCTTCAAAAGGATCTTAAAGCAAAGGTTCACAAAATTAAAGAAAAAATAAATATTATTAAAGAACTTATGAACTTATGAAAAAAGAAGACAATTTTGAGTGTTCAGTCTCATTGTGACGATTTAAAATTATTGCTTGAAAATGCAAGCCAGCAGTATGAGACTTTGTTCCTCTGTTTCCTACTGAAGAACAAGAAAGACAAAATACTTAATTTTCAAGCTTGTGTAAATATAATTCTGAATTTTTACAAGAAGTTGAAAAATGGCTTTCAGATGCAGAGCAACTCAACAATGAAGCTCAGTTAAGTGAAGAAGCTGATTTGAAGCAGGCTCAAATGTCTAGAGTGGAACCCTGTGTGAATAAAGAGCTCACCGCACCTTTTGGTCCTCAGCATTCAGTGTGTGTTGAAAGTGCTGATGTTGAGGATGATGTAAAGCCAAATGACGGTGTGTCAAATGTTGACAGCAGAGGAACTAGAGGAAGTTGTTCATCAAGATCTAAGTCCTCTCTGTCCTCTACATATTCAGCTCGTGTTAAAGCAGAAGCAGATATGGCTGCATTAAAGGCACGTCACAAGTGGTTGAAACAAAAACTTGCTTTGGAGGAGCAGGAGGAACAATTAAGAAAAAAGGAAGAATTGGATTTGGAGATTGAAATTGCAGCTTCAATGGCCAAAGTTAAAGTGTTCCAGGGCTCTGTCTGTTCTCAAGTAAGCAGTGCTCCACAGATGGGGTCTGATGGCATGAATTCATATTTTAAGCATGCAAATAAAAAAACTCAAATAGTGAATGTTGATGCAAAAACATTTGTACCCACAGCAGTTGGAACTGAGTGTTATGAAAAAGCTCCAACCTTTCAGTATTCATATTTGGGAGCACGACCCAAAGACACAAAAGTTAAACGAAATCAAGACACATTGACTGACCAGGTGAAGATAAAGACAACACAAGTTGAAGTTCCAACAGATCGAATGTTTCATCAGTCACAGCCACAATCCTCACATCATAAACATTCATTGTCAGTTGATCAAAATAAACAAATGTTAAGTGTGTTGGAAAAGCAGAATGAAATTACAAACATGCTTGTAAATCCATCCATCCATCCATTTTCTTCCACTTATCCGGGGTCGGGTCGCGGGGGTAGCAGCCTAAGTAGGGAGGCCCAGACTTCCCTCTCCCCAGCCACTTGGAGCAGCTCCTCTGGGGGAATCCCAAGGCGTTCCCAGGCCAGCCGAGAAACATAGTCCCTCCAGCGTGTCCTGGGTCTTCCTCTGGGTCTCCTCCCGGTGGGACATGCCCGGAACACCTCACCAGGGAGGCGTCCAGGAGGCATCCTAACCAGATGCCCGAGCCACCTCAACTGGCTCCTCTCGATGTGGAGAAGCAGCGGCTCTACTCCGAGTCCCTCCCGGATGACCGAGCTTCTCACCCTATCTCTAAGGGAGAGTCCAGACACCCTGCGGAGAAAACTCATTTCAGCCGCTTGTATCCGAGATCTCGTTCTTTCGGTCACAACCCAAAGCTCATGACCATAGATGAGGGTGGGAACGTAGATCGATCGGTAAATTGAGAGCTTTGCCTTTTGACTCAGCTCTCTCTTCACCACGACAGACCGGTACAGCGCCCGCTTCACTGCGGATGCTGCACCTATCCGCCTATCGATCTCACGCTCCAGTTTTCCCTCATTCGTGAACAAGACCCCGAGATACTTAAACTCCTCCACTTGGGGCAGGACCTCATCCCCGACCCGGAGAGGGCATGCTACCCTTTTCCGGCTCAAGACCATGGCCTCGGATTTGGAGGAACTGATCCTCATCCCGGCCGCATCACACTCGGCTGCAAACCGCTCCAGCGAAAGCTGTAGATCACGATCTGATGAAGCCAATAGGACCACATCATCTGCAAAAAACAGAGAAGCGATTCTAAGGCCACCAAAACGGATCCTCTCAACACCTTGGCTGCGCCTAGAAATTCTGTCCATAAAAGTTATGAACAGAATCGGTGACAAAGGGCAACCTTGGCGGAGTCCAACTCTCACTGGAAACGAGCCTGACTTACTGCCGGCAATGCGGACCAAGCTCTGACACCGGTCGTACAGGGACCTAACAGCCCATATCAATGGGCCTGGTACCCCATACTCCCGGAGTACCCCCCACAGAACCCCCCGAGGGACGCGGTCGAATGCCTTTTCCAAGTCCACAAAGCACATGTAAACTGGTTGGGCAAACTCCCACGCGCCCTCCAGGACCCTGCTGAGGGTGTAGAGCTGGTCCAGTGTTCCACGACCAGCACGAAAACCACACTGCTCCTCCTGAATCCGAGGTTCGACTATCCGACGGACCCTCCTCTCCAGAACCCCTGAATAGACCTTACCAGGGAGGCTTAAGAGTGTGATCCCCCTATAGTTGGAACACACCCTACGGTCCCCCTTTTTGAATAGGGGAACCACCACCCCAGTCTGCCAATCCAAGGGAACTGCCCCCAATGTCCACGCGATATTGCAGAGTCGCGTAAGCCAACACAACCCCACAACATCCAGAGCCCTAAGGAACTCAGGGCGAATCTCATCCACCCCCGGAGCCCTGCCACCGCGGAGCTTTTTAACCACCTCGGTGACCTCAGCACCAGAGATTGGAGAGCCCGACCCAAAGTCCCCAGGCTCCGCTTCCTCAGTGGAAGACGTGCCAGTAGGATTGAGGAGGTCTTCGAAGTATTCCGCCCACCGACTCACAACATCCCGAGTTGAGGTCAACAGCACGCCATCCCCACCATAAATGGTGTTGGTCGCGTACCGCTTTCCCCCCCTGAGACGCCGGATGGTGGACCAGAATCGCCTCGAAGCCGTACGGAAGTCATTCTCCATGGCCTCTCCGAACTCCTCCCACGCCTGAGTTTTTGCCTCAGCAACCACCCGAGCCGCATGCCGCTTGGACTGTCGGTACTTATCTGCTGCTTCCGGGGTGCTTGTAAATCAACAATCTTTATTTTTTCTGCCAAAACGGGACATACCGATATTTGATGGAGATCCACTCCAGTTTAAAACATTCATGACAGCGTTTGAACACAGCATTGAAACAAAGGCGCATAGTGCCAAAGACTTTATACTTTCTGGAGCAGTACACTAGAGGTCAGCCTCGTGACCTAGTCAGAAGCTGTGTTCATATGCCTAATGATTATGGATATGCTAAAGCTTTGCTTCAAGAACATTTTGGTTGCTCATTAAAGATAATCGTTGCATACATGAATAAAGTTTGGCCTGCTTTGCAGGCAGAAGATGTAAAGCAGGGGTCACCAACCTTTTTGAAACTGAGAGCTACTTCATGTGTACGGAGTCATACAAAGGGCACCAGTTTGATAAACTCTTCGGAAATAACAAAGCGTAAATTGAAAAAAATGTATTATAAACATATTTTTCAAGAACATATTTTAAAGATGGACATTTTAAAATATATATAAATGCAAAAAAAGAATAACAACTGAATAAAATGAAAATTTAAATGCAGCTTAGTGAGTTGTGCTATTTTTAGAACAGGTCCGGGGGCACCTCAAGTGGTCCTTGGGGGCACCCGGGTGCCCGTGGGCACCACGTTGGTGACCCCTGATTTAAAGGCTTTACAAGCATTCAGCTTTCTGCTCAGGGGATGCTGTAATGTGATGGAAAACAATGGCTGTATGCATGAGTTGGACGTTCCTGCCAATATGCAAAGAATTATCAAAATATTGCCTTTTAAACTGCAAGATAGACGGAGAAATTATGTGCGGGATTTACAGGAGAAGTTCAAAAGAAGAACCACTTTCAGTGATATTGTTCGGTTTGTAGAAAGGCAAGTGAAGATCGCCAGTGATCCACTCTTTGGTGATATCCAAGATTTTTCATCTAGAACAAAGAAGGATGTTGAAATCTATAAATCACAACAAAGATTAAAGATAAAAGGAAGTAGTTTTGCTACTGTTGTTGGAAATATGCAGAAGAAAGTTGACCCTGAAATTAAGAAAGGAAGAGAGAAAGCTGTTGTAAAGAGTTGTTTATTTTGTGGAGCTGGACATACCTTGGACACATGCCCTCTATTGGAAAGGAGGACACATGGGGAGAAAATTACATTTCTGAAAGGAAATGGGGTGTGTTTTGGCTGTTTATGCATTGGGCACATCAGCAAAAACTGTAACAGGCGACATCACTGTAAAGTTAGTTGCTTAAGACATCCTACTATGCTTCATGTCTTCTCCAAAGAAAAGGAAATTGGTCCAGTTCATAAGAAAAAGGAAGTGGAGACAACAAGTGGAAGTGCCTCCATTTCTGCTCAGTCCAGTGGTCTAACTGGGGCCGGTGAGCATGGCTGTACTCTTTCTATTTTACCAGTCAGAGTGAAGTCTATAAAGAGCCAGAAGACAATCACAACATATGCCTTTTTAGACCCTGGAAGCTCTGCATCATTCTGTACTGAAGAACTGATTAACAGATTACATGTCACTGGGAGACATACAAGTATACTTCTGCGGACAATGGGTCAAGAGAAGGTGGTTGGAAGCAACATTGTATCAGATTTGGAGATTGCTGGGCTGGGTGAAGACATCTTTTGTGAATGATCTGATGTATTCACACAGAGAAGCATGCCTGTTCATTATAACAACATTCCACACCAAGAAAACCTCAAAAGATGGCCATATCTAAAAAATTTGGAGATTACTGGAATCGATTAAGAAGTTGATTTGCTCATTGGGAGCAACGTGCCTAAAGTACTGGAACCATGGGATGTTAGCCGACGTCAAAATGGAGGCCCCTACACAGTTAAGACGATCCTTGGATGGACAGTGAATGGACCTCTCAGAGGAGACTGTGATGTTGACACAAGAGATCTACAATCAGCCGTTACTGTTAACAGGATTTCTGTGTCAAGACTTGAAGACTTGTGGCAACAACAAATGAAGGTTGATTTTCCTGAATGTTCCCAAGATGAACAACCTGGATGGTCCAGAGAAGATAAGAGAAGATCTTACTGCAATACCACAGCATGAAAGTTCCATAGAGGTAAAAAACCTGGATATGGATAATGATGATCTACCAATGGAATGTGTGTTGGGTGTGCAGGGGTATGTACAATCAGACCTGCTGAAATTCAAGATCATCCTCAAAGAGAGACCTCTGACAAGACGAGGAGGCTTGTCCATCATAAATTCCATCTATGATCCTTTTGGATTTCTGTCACCAGTTGTTTTTGTCGCAAAGGGGATTCTACAAGATCTGAGCAGGAGACATGTTGGTTGGGATGATCCTTTGCCACATGATGCTTCCTAGAAGTGGAAAATTTGGTTGGAAGGACTTTATCAGCTTGAACAGTTTGGAGTTAGCAGATGTCTGAAACCATAGGACTTTGGACAAGCCACAAGTTTGCAGCTTCATCATTTCAGTGATGCAAGCGAGAATGGATATGGAACTGTAATGCCTGGTCCTCACTAAACGCATAAAAAAGCTCCCAACACACAGTGTTTGCTGCTTGTCAACAGATGTCTGTTTCCACTGCAGACGCGCAGTGGGAGCAGCGTGTGGCTCCCTTCCCGGTCAGATAGTGTTGTTTTTCTATGCACCGAGCAGATAAAATCAGCTTCACGTGAGCCTCGTTAACACTTGAGTGGGTTTTCTACAAGCCGAACTGCAGCTCCAAAAGTCGTTGTTGAGATTAAAACTTTTTTTTTTTTAATGTTTGGGGTGATGTACGCTCGAGTGGACAGCAGCAACTTTAAAAATGCCAGGTTTTCCTACCGGAGGCTGTTTTCGTCCACAGAAAGTCCTGTCGTCGTTACGTCATCACATAGCAGAGTCTCTCTGTTGCTGCGACGCTGCGAGCAGCAGAAGCAAGAATATTCTTGCTTCTGCTGCTCGGCTGCGCGCGTGCGGGAAAAGGGACTGCCGGGTGCTGCTGCGTTGCTTGAAATGCTGAAGACGCGCCGCGTCACGCCCCGCTACCCCAAGATGCGCGGCCACATAGACTTTCAATGTAAAGTGGCTGCTTCGGCTGCGCGAAAAGCGTTTGGTGAGAATTTAGCATAAGCTACTTGCTGCAGTGTAATGCTGGTGGACAAGTGCATGGTGCATTTGTAATGGGTAAAGCCCGTGTAGCTCCACTAAAACCTATCACCATCCCTCGCATGGAGTTGACAGCTGCAGTAGTTGCCAGCCGTATGGATAAGCTGTTGAAGAAGGAGTTAATGATGGAATTACAAGACTAAGTATTTTGGACTGATAGTATTTCAGTTTTGAAGTACATCAAGAATGAAAGATCAAGGTTTAAGACCTTTGTGGCAAATAGAGTTGGAGAGATTTGTCAAATCCTTTACAGTGGAGGTACGTTGCTACCAATATTCAGTGGTGGGCCGCCGACCGCTAGGTAGCGCTATTGCGCTAATCCGCTTATAGCGTAGCTAAATAATCTGTTAGCTTTACAGCGGATTGACTAAGTTTTATAATTCATAAGCGGATTTGTGCTATTTTTATTTAAAATGCAGTACCGCTAATAACTAATTATCTATCAGTAAAAACGAAATAACGTATTTACGAGCAGCGCCGGATGTGGTCCGTCACAAAAAAGCGTCCCCCTCAGTCTCTTGGTGTGTGCTCTCTCTATAGCAGTTAGCAGCCAGTGTGTTACTCTGGAGCCTTATTGCTTGTTTTCGAAGAGTCAGACGAAGACTTTTTAACATGGAGGGTGAACTTGTGGATGTTTCTCAGGGCCTACGCGACGCGTCTGGATTTAAAAATAGAAGTTCGCCACATTAGCACTCTTCAAAATGGCGTCCGCGACGGCCAAAGAAGCCAGGATTTTACAACAAAACACGGTAAAACAATTATTTCTTTGCTGAGAAAAAATATATTTCATAGCTGACGTTATAGCACAAGTTTTTCTGAGCTTGAGAGTTTCACGAAATGGTCAAATCTGCTGGATTTAAAAAAAGTAGTTCACCATTAGGACTCTTCAAAATGGCGTCCGCGACGGCCACAGAAATTAAGAACATAAAATAGACAGGGCAGCAAACTTACATACTCAGGGAATCACAAGGAACTCAGGAGACAGAGGCAACAGGAGACAATGCCAGGACAATGATAAACACAGAGATACAGACTTATTTTTGATTTGATTTGATGTTCATTCATTCATTTTAAAAGAACAATACAAAACAGTTTCATCAGATACAAGGATGAATAGACTTTTAGCTGAATGGATGGATGGATAGACAGTTAGCTGGATGGCTGGATGGATGGATGAATAGACAGTTAGCTAGATGGATGGATGGATGGATGAATAGACTTTTAGCTGAATGGATGGATGGATAGACAGTTAGCTGGATGGCTGGATGGATGATCTTTAACAAGTTCTAAAATCATTAAAATTTAACCTCAGCTTGTGCCTCTGACCCAACAGAACCTCCTTCAGCAGCAGAACCCTCTGTGGTTCTCTGCAGGACTTCATCAGTCTCTCTCCTGGTTCTGGAGGAGTTCTGACCCACTCTTCTTTCCATTGTTGCTTCAGTTCTTTGAGGTTTCTGCTCAGCTCTCTGAAGGTTTCAGGTTCAGGTTCTGGACTCTGACTGGGCCGTTGATTTGATTTGATGTTTATTCATTCATTTTAAAAGAACAATACAAAACAGTTTCATCAGATACAAGAATACAAGTAGGATAAAATGAAAGGAGCAGAAAGAAGATGAAATCTTATTATATCTGCCCCTTATTTATTTCACAGTTTGTTCAACCAATGATAACCTTCAAACTACATCCATCCATCCATCCATCCATCTTCTTCCGCTTATCCGGGGTCGGGTCGCGGGGGTAGCAGCCTAAGTAGGGAGGCCCAGACTTCCCTCTCCCCAGCCACTTGGAGCAGTTCCTCCGGGGGAATCCCAAGGCGTTCCCAGGCCAGCCGAGAAACATAGTCCCTCCAGCGCGTCCTGGGTCTTCCTCTGGGTCTCCTCCCGGTGGGACGTGCCCGGAACACCTCACCAGGGAGGCGTCCAGGAGGCATCCTAACCAGATGCCCGAGCCACCTCAACTGGCTCCTCTCGATGTGGAGAAGCAGCGGCTCTACTCCGAGTCCCTCCCGGATGACTGAGCTTCTCACCCTATCTCTAAGGGAGAGTCCAGCCACCCTGCGGAGAAAACTCATTTCAGCCGCTTGTATCCGAGATCTTGTTCTTTCGGTCATAACCCAAAGCTCATGACCATAGATGAGGGTGGGAACGTAGATCGATCGGTAAATTGAGAGCTTTGCCTTTTGACTCAGCTCTCTCTTCACCACGACAGACCGGTACAGCGCCCGCTTCACTGCGGACGCTGCACCTATCCGCCTATCGATCTCACGCTCCAGTTTTCCCTCATTCGTGAACAAGATCCCGAGATACTTAAACTCCTCCACTTGGGGCAGGACCTCCTCCCCGACCCGGAGAGGGCATGCTACCCTTTTCCGGCTCAAGACCATGGCCTCGGATTTG
Organism: Garcialebias charrua; assembly: GCA_038048925.1. Taxonomy (NCBI): domain Eukaryota; kingdom Metazoa; phylum Chordata; class Actinopteri; order Cyprinodontiformes; family Rivulidae; genus Garcialebias; species Garcialebias charrua. The sequence goes on along the minus strand of JBBPBX010048640.1, from coordinate 12,105 downwards.
GAGGATTTGGATTAACCTTCAAACTACATCACAAAATGAATAACTCTACTTAATTTTTCTAACTGTAATACACAAACACACTAAGCTACATCATATATAGTTTTTGAGCAAGTCCTTTTTGACCTTTTTCTTAAATGTATACATTGGGCAGCACGGTGGCACAACTGGTAGAGCTGCTGCCTCTCAGCGAGAAGGTTGCCGGTTCAAATCCCGGTCCGGGGCCTTTCTGGGTGGAGTTTGCATGTTCTCCCCGTGCATGCGTGGGTTTCCTCCGGGTACTCCGGTTTCCTCCCACAGACCAAAAAACATGCTTGTTAGGCTGATTGGTGACTCTAAATTGACCCTAGGTGTGAGTGTGAGAGTGGATGGTTGTTTGGTGTGAGTGAGACAGGTCCCTCTTGTAAATGAGTCCCCGTGACTCAACGAGGCTAGCCTGTATAAATAAAGGTTGAATGAATGAATGAATGAATTGATTTTGCATTTTTAACATCACTCTCCAGAACATTCCACAATCCAACTCCCTGAATTGAGGTAGACCGTCCCTTTAAGCTGGTTCTGAATTGTGGTTTGATGAATATCTGTCCCTTTAAGATTGTAATAACTTTGTCTAAATTTCTTTGGATATTTAAAGGTAATGTGTTATTATGAGCCCTATACATAACTGATAAAATACTATATTCTACCAATTCCTGGAATTTCAATAAATTTAGCTGAAGAAACAAGGTGTTTGATGGGTGACTGAAATGTTTTCTGGTGATTACTCTTACAGCTCTCTTTTGTAAAATAAAAACAGGCTTTGTAATTGTTTTGCACGCTTTTCCCCAAACCTCAATACAATAGATTAAATGTGGAACAATGATTGTGTTATACAACATATACAGAGCTTTATCAATTAAAAAATCCCTGACTTTATATACAGGTACATGAACACACAGCATGACAATCACAAACACCTGGACAACAAAATGGAGGAGATAAGCAAGACAATTAACAGAGAGACCAGGGAGTGTAGGGATGGGGACCCATCACCTGAGAGCAACATGCTTACAACTGTTATCTTGAAGTTCTAGGGTGTAGAGAGCCACAGAAACGGTTATGGTAGGCCGGATTTGGCCCACGGGCCTTGAGTTTGACACATGCGATCTAGTGGTACTAAAAGTAACAAAAGAAGAAAAAAAAAAACAGCCAAATATGTCAGCAGTTTAGCTAACAGACTTTGGAATGGGTACATTTTGTCCTTGTCAAACCTGTTGAAGAGAACCAAACTAAATACTCTGAAACTCAAACAACTTACTGTATAACAGTTCATGCACCGCTAGTTGGCAGTGTAGTGCAAATATTGCATAACTTGCTGCTACCAATTGTTGAATTTAATTAGCGGATTAGAATTAGCTTCCCCTAATTTTCATAAGACATTAGTGCTTTTGAAATTGCGGACCTAAATAAATAAATTAGTGCTTTAGAAATAGCGGAACTAATTTTTGGATTAGCGTTGCCCACCACTGCCAATATTAATCCAGCAGATTTGGCATTCAGAGGAATAAGTGTGAAGTTACTTTTGAAGGCCGATACCTAGGTGTCTGGACCTAAGTTTCTTCATGACACTGAATGGAAATTACCTGCAAATTGTGAGGACATAAGTCATTCTGCTCTGGAGGATTCAGAAGATCCAGAGGTCAAGACATTGGTTTCTGTTAATGTAAAATGCATCAATGAACAAGTGGATCTTGGACTTCATTCATTCATTTTCCTGTTGGGACAAACTAAAAACGATGGTTGGGTGGCTTCTCAGGTTTAAACAATTGCTGTCCAAACTAGCTCAAAAGAGAGCACAATTAAAGTTGGAATTTACTGACTCTGATCTTGATGATGATACACTTCAAGAAAAGTTGAAGAAAGAAATGAATGTATACAAGAAAAGTTTTGCATTGGGAGCCTTGTCCAGTGGAGCCCAGTGGAGGAGTTTGGACAGGCTGAGAGTGCCATTATCTGCTATTGTCAAAGAAAGTGATATTCAGAGGAAATTATAAGTTTACAGAAACATGAACGTGTGAAGAAAAGCAGCCAACTCTATAAGCTTAATCCTATTCTCGAAGGTGGTGTACTAAGAGTTGGAGGAAGGCTAAGCAAAGCAGCTATGCCTGCTGAAGCTAAATACCCAGCCATATTGGCTAAAGACCTTCACATTGCTGAAATCCTACTGCGCCACATACATCATCGGATAGGACATGGTGGACGTAATCATATGCTTGCTGAACTGCGTCAAAGGTATTGGATCCCTTGTGCCAGTGTAGCAATTGGGAAGATCCTGTCTAAATGCATAACTTGTCGACGACTCCATGCTGCACCAGGAAGTCAAAGGATGGCAGACCTTCCACAGGAACGAGTGTATCCAGACAAACCCCCATTTACTTATGTGGGTGTGGATTGTTTTGGTCCCTTTGAAATAAAATGTGGCAGGAGCCTGTTGAAAAGATATGGAGTCATTTTTACCTGCATGGCAATAAGAGCAGTTCACCTTGAGATGTTGTCTTCACTGGATGCTAATTCTTCCATCAATGGTCTCCGAAGATTTATTGCCAGACGTGGTCAAGTGCTGGAGCTACGTTCAGACAATGGAGCCAACTTTGTGGGAGCTGAACGAGAGTTAAGAGAAGAAATTAAAAGATGGAATCAAACTAATCAGTAACACTCTTCTTCAGAAAGGAATAAAATGGACTTTCAACCCCCTTACTGGTTCACACCATGGAGGTGCATGGGAAAGCCTTATTAAGTCTGTTCGAAAAGTGTTAAATTCTGTTCTGAGAACACAGAGTCTTGAAGAAGAAAGTCTTCACACAGTTTTCTGTGAAGTTGAGGCTATTATAAACAGTCGACCTATAACCAAAGCCTCTATTGATGCCCATGACCTGGAAGCACTAACTCCAAATCATCTTCTTTTGTTAAAGACCATGCCTTCATTACCACCAGGAGTGTTTTCTGAGAATGATGTCTATGCTTGGCGAAGATGGAGACAAGTGCAGTATATGGCGGATCTCTTCTGGAGGCGTTGGTTGAAGGAATACTTGCCTCAATTACAAGAGCGACACAAGTGGCAAAGAACAAGACAGAACTTTCTTCCAGGAGACGTCGTCCTCATTGTGGATGACTCTACTCCACGCAACTCTTGGTTAATGGGTAGAGTTGTGAACATTGTTCCTGATAAAGGAGGACTGGTGCGGTCAGTTCGCATCAAGACAAAGACGAACTACCTGGAAAGACCCATTACCAAATTATGTCTGCTTCAGGAGGCGGAGACTTCATAAGCATCTGAACAACTCTCATTTTCTCTTTCTTTCTCTCTCTCTTTTTCTTTCTCTTTCTTTCTCTCTCTTTTACCAGAGACGTCCTTTTCTCTAGTTGATGGCTTATTCTAAAGATAGATCTAGATAAATTTCTTATTGAGCAATTTATGATTATTTGTTATTGGATTTGTCTCTTACATGTTAAATACCTCAGATAATTATTTGTAATAATTAGGGGCCGGAATGTAAGAGCCATATGAATGTAATGAATAATATTTGAGGTGGCAGGAGTACACTGCTTTGACATTTGGGTGGTGGGTGTGTCAAGGTGTGGGCGTGGCTGTCACTAAAGGCATAGATGAGTGCCAGCCGTGCTGGTTTTGTATGTTTGAGGAAGCTGGTGCGCCTGAGTGGTCATAATTTCTGTTGACCGTGTTTAATGTCGTTTTTCATTATTGTCACTATTGGGTGGATAAGCCTGGTCAGTCAGTGTCAATCAGTGGAAGCTCTGAAGTCAGACAATCAAAGTGGAATAAACAGATGATTGCAAACAAGAAACGGCCTGGAGTTATGTGAAGCACGCGTCGGATCATGAAAGACCTCACTCACCTAGCACACTCACTCTTTGCCCCACTCCCCTCAGGATGGAGGTTGAGGAGTATCAAATGTAGAACCACTAGACTGAGGAACAGCTTCTACCTTGAGGCTGTTAGACTCATGAATAAATAAATAATAAGAATAAACACTGCAAAATATCACATCATGCTGATGCTGATCTGTTTTCTTGTTGCTGTGTTCATTTGTGACCATCTGCTCATACAGACTCATGTTCGTGCTGCTGTTTATAATGATGTTTTTCTACTACATTAGGGCTTAGTGTATTACTAGTTGATGTTTTTCTTAGTTAATCCTAGATGTTATTACTGTTTTTCTCTTGCATTTGTTGTTGGATGTAACTGGGACCCTGTGTACATAATCTCGTTTTCATCACATGTACCACATGCTGTGCAAATGACAATAAAGACTCTCTGACTCTGACTTTCTGACTCTGACTAACAAAATCCCGGGTTAACATACGGCCCTCAAACATCATTAAGAAGCCGCTCGAATACATATCATTTTTTTATCAGCATCATGACGTAAGGCTGAGTTAGGATTACTAGTTCTGACCTTGTTTTAATTGGTGAAGGCGAGCATTCGTGCCCCCTCTCCCAATCATCTTTTACCAACTTCAAACAGTTGGACTAAGCTAGAGGTGCTGGCCTCTCTGAGTTCTGGCCTTGTTGTAATTGGTGACGGCAAGCTTGCGCGCCCCCTCCCCCAATTCTCGGCCTATCCTTTTGTCCTTGTGTATTGTTTTGTATCCTGGACGTGGCTGGCGGTGCCAGCCACTATACTGAATTGCACTTTTTTTTACTAGGTAGGAGCATGTATGGCTCTCACTTCTGCACATGTTGTGGGGCCGTGTTCCGGCAGATGACGGTCATAACCAGTGTCCTGCCTGCCTTGGACATGACCACTTAATGGAGGCCCTGTCAGACAACCCCTAAATGAACTACAGCTTCATACCTCATGCTGTGAGGGTGGCTCGGTTGGCCCAGTGTCACCCCAAGCTTGGCAGTGAACTCCTGCCTTCTGGGGAGGAGGCTCCACGTAGGCGCTCTAAGTGCCAGGCTGAGGCCACAATCTCTGTGGCCCCTCCTAGAAAGAGGCGAGCTAAGTTTGATCAGGGTCTATCCACAAGAGTGGAACAGCTGTCCGCAGAATTGGCAGAGATGAAGTCCCTTTTTCAGGCACGCCAACTGGGGGCCGAGCCAGGGGCGGCGACCAGAGGAGGAAGATGTAATAATAATAATAATAATTAATTCAATTTATAATGCACTTTTCATTAATAAAAATCTCAAAGTGCTACAAAGTGCAACAGAATTAAATGTCAATTAAACAATAGTAATAAAACAAGTAAAATCAATAACAGTATCAACTAAGATCAAAAGTAGAATCATGAGGAGGTAGAGTATGCTCGGTTGAAAAGAAAGGTCTTCAAGCCGCTCTTAAAGTCAACCACAGACTGTGGGGCTCTCAGACAGTCAGGAAGAGAGTTCCACAGGCGGGGGGCAGCCACACTGAAAGCCCGGTCTCCCATGGTCCTTAATTTGGTTCTCGGAATGTGAAGGAGATTACTGTTCTGTGACCGCAGCGACCGGGTGGATGAGTATGGAATAAGAATATCCTTCAGATAATCTGGTGAAGCTCCATGTAAGCATTGATGTGTAATGAGAGCAGTTTTGTACTGAATTCTGTAGGCGACAGGAAGCCAATGAAGGTTATGGAGAATGGGCGTAATATGTTCAAATTTACGAACTCTCAACAAGATCCTTGCTGCACTGTTTTGAATATATTGAAGTTTCTGAAGGTTTTTGCCAGGGATTCCAATAAACAGGGAGTTGCAGTAGTCGAGCCTGGAGGAGACAAAAGCATGGACGAGCTTCTCAGCATCGGAAAAAGTTAGGGATGGGCGAAGTCTGGAGATGTTTCGAAGATGGAAGAAGCAAGTTTTAAACAGAAGCTTAATGTGATTTTCAAATGTAAGATTGGAGTCCATTTTTATTCCAAGATTAGTAACAGAGGTGGAGAGGGGGATGTCTTGTCCAGAAAAGGAAAGTGTTGTTATAGTAGATGTTTGTACCTGGTGAGGGGTGCCAATCAGTATGGCCTCAGTCTTGGAGCAGTTTAATTGAAGAAAGTTCTGATTCATCCATGCCCTAATTGCCTCCAGGCAGGCAGAGAGGGCAGTGAGTGAAGATGGAGATGACAAGGTGGAAGATGAGGATGCTCCAGTCCTGATGTAAAGCTGTGTATCGTCGGCATAACAGTGAAAAGAAATGTTGAACTGATTAATAATTTGACCTAAAGGCAGCATGTAAAGGGAAAACAGCAGGGGCCCCAGAACCGACCCCTGAGGGACACCACAGGAGACACAGACTGTCTGGGACGTGGCGTTGCCAAGACTAACACATTCCAGCCTATTGGAGAGGAAAGATTTGAACCAGTCCAGGACGGTGTCGCAGAGACCGACCTCCACATGAAGACGGTGGAGGAGGATACTATGGTCCACAGTGTCGAAGGCTGCAGTGAGGTCAAGGAGGACAAGGATGGAGGGAGAGCCAGTGTCAGCAGCCAAGAGGACATCATTGGTAACTCTCAGCAATGCAGTCTCTGTACTGTGAGCTGCCCTGAATCCAGACTGGAACTTCTCATACAGGGAGTGTTGTTGTAGGTGGTCCTGCAGCTGAGCAGCAACAGCTTTTTCCAGCACTTTAGACAGAAAAGGGAGGTGTGAAATTTGGCGGTAATTAGAAAAAATGTCTAGATCCAAATTAGATTTTTTTTTTTATGTGTTATCCTTGGCTGTCGCTGCCTCTCACTTTTTAGGTGAGGAGGAGGAATCTCATCTCAAGTCTCAGAGACTGGTTCACTTTCTTCATCCCGGACCACAGCTAGTGGGTCAGGTGACGACTCGATGCAGGACATCATGGTTATGTCCCTGAGACAACTGCAACTGGAAGTTTCGCAACCAAAGGAGTCCATCCCTGGAAGTGCCTTGTTCAGATGCGGACGGGCCCCTCCTTACTTTTCCGTCCCTCCATCGGAGGAGTACCTGAGGAAGTTGTATGGTTGCTGGTGGGACCCAAAACTCTTAACGTACCTTTCCGCGGATGGCAGAGAGTTGGTGGCCATGCATGAGCCAGTTGCGGTGGGCCTGGATTGCATGCAGACGATCAAACCTGCTGTTGCCTCGCTCATCGTGTCACTAGAAGAAGCTCTGCGTAAGGAGGTTTAGTGGCAAACTGACCTCAGTCACTTGGGTGGCACCCTTAGGCCTGCTGTCACTTCATCCCTTGCAGAGGTGGCTCAACAGCTTTTGCCTGGATGCCAGGCTTCACAGGTATCACAAGCTCGTAGTGACGTGGTCATGTGTGGCCAGAGGGGTCTTCAGAAGCACTTCAGGACTGTTTCAACACCACAGATTGGAATATGTTCAAAGAAGCTACTACCAAAAACAACAACACATGTCTTCAAGAGTACAGTACTCGGATACTGTATGTTCATACATCACTAAGTGTATTGATGATGTAACCATCACTGTTCGGGCAAATCAGAAGCCATGGCTGACAGCAGAGATTTACAGACTCCTGAGAGCCAGGAACGCCGCCTGCACAACAGGAGATCAGGTGGGCCTGAGGGCAGCCAGAAACAACCTGTCTCTGGGCATCAGAAAGGCCAAGAAGCAGTATTCCAGGAAGACAGCTCATCGTTTCAGTGACAACAAGGATACACAGAGTCTGTTGCAGGGAATACAGACCATTACAAACTACAAGCCATCCTCACAGACCTGTGGCAGCACAACCTCTACGCTGAATGAACTGAATGACTTCTTTGCTCGGTTTGAGGCATGTAACAGCACACCTGCACAAAAACTCCCCCCCTCTCCTGATGGCCAGGTGCTGGCGCTGTCCCCAGACAGCGTAAGGCGATCATTCATGAAGATCAACGCCCGGAAAGCTTCTGGTCCTGACAACATACCTGGTCGTGTGCTGAAGGACTGTGCAGGGGAACTTGCAACGGTCTTCACAGACATCTTTAACATCTCACTGAGTCAGGCCATCGTCCCCACCTGTTTCAAAGCCACCACCATCATCCCCGTCCAAAAGAAGGCAACGCCCTCCTGCCTCAATGACTATCGTCCGGTAGCACTCACCCCATCCTGATGAAGCGCTTCGAACGGCTAGTCATGAAAAGCATCAAATCTGTCCTCCCTGCCCCCCTGGATCCCTTCCAATTTGCATATCAGTCTAATCGTTCAACCGACGATGCCATCTCCTCTGCCCTCCGTACAGCTCTCACACATCTGAACACAAAAGATTCCTATGTTAGAATGCTGTTCATTGACTTCAGCTCGACATTTACACTACTTTTTATATCCACACTACTGCTGATATATATATTCTTTTTACTAGCCTTATTGCATATGCCACTTTACACCAATATCTAATACCTCATACATATACTATGTACATAAACTTCATATGCTGCTTTGTCACTTTATTACAAATGTCAATGTCAGAACCTTTATTTTATTTTATATAGATATACTTTTTATACTTTTATACTACTATGCTAAACTCAGGACAGTATTACACTTTTATATTACACTTTTATTATTTCATTTTATGCTTATGTTTATTAAATGTTTTAATGTTTAAATGGTTATTGTTGCACCGGGGGTCTGAGAGAAATGAAATTTCAATCCTGTGTATGTCTTGTACATATTACAGTTTTGACAATAAAGTTGACTTTGATGTCTTCATGCCCTGACTCCATGGAAGGACAAAGATTATTTGTCTAGGGGTGCCCCCATGGGAGTGGTAGTGTGTCGCAGGGAAGTGGTCACGACAGATGCCAGCTCCACGGGATAGGGTGCGGTTCAGGGCCACTGGGGTCAAAGTGACTGCCCCAAGCATATAAATGTGCTGGAGCTGCGTCCAGAGCGTTTGGCACTCAGGCAGTTCCTGCCCTACCTTGAAGGGGGACATGTCCTCGTTCGGTCAGACAACACCTCTGTTGTCTACCACATCAACCACTGGGGGGCACCATGTCAGCACAACTTCCGAGAGTGTCCCAGGAGCTCCTGGAATGGGCCTCTCGTCTTTCCACCCTGCAGGTGGCATACTTAAAAGGGCAACACAATCAGGTCGTAGATTTTCTTTCCCGCCAAAAGTCTTCTTTGGGGAAGTGGTCCTTCCACAGCAACATAGTGCTGATGATCTGGGACCGTTTTGGTCAGGCGGAGGTAGACCTGTTTGCGATGGAGGAGTCGACTCAGTGTCCACTACTATGGAGTCTATGTCAGGTCGTCCCATGGTGTCTTCCGACCAGGAGGGACTTGCTATCTCAGTTGGGTGGACTGATATGGCACCCCATTTCTCAATTTCTTTGGCTGTGGGTGTGGCCACTGCGAGGTTATGACAGCAGCTGAATAGAGTTTCGAGCCCAGTCGAACGCACCATCTTGGACACCAGGGAACCCTTTATTCGTCAGCAGAACGAAAACCGGTGGCGTGTGTTTTCCCAATGGTCTTCTGATCACAATGAGGATCTAGTCTCCTGTACAGTACCCACCATTCTGGAGTTTTTCCAGTCTCTCCTTGGTAAGGGTCGCTCTCCTTCGATGCTTAAAGTCTGTGTAGGGGCAATATCATCTAATCACACCAGCGTCGATGGCCGTACAGTGGGGAGCCATAATCTAGTCTCTCTTTCTGCGTGGTGCCAGTAGGTTGCACCCGCCGGCCACTACACAAGCACCAGGTTAGAATCTGCCCTTGGTTCTCGATGCTCTGTGCTACCCTCCATTTGAGCCTCTGACGCAGGCGGATCTCATGGGGCTTTCATGTAAGATGGCCTTTCTGCTGGCTATGGCCTCAGCAAAGAGGGTCGGCAAGCTACATGCTTTCTCAGTCAGCCCCTCATGTCTCAAGTGGGACCCTGAGGCCTTTGATGTTACCATGTGGCCGAACACTGCATTTGTGCCAAAGGTGTTATCTCACTCTTAATGTAAGCAACTGTTAAGGCTGGTACATTTTCAACCTACATCTGGCGAAGTGTCTGGACTACTGCACCCAGGGAGGGAACTGGAGGCATATGTTGCAGCTACTGCTGTCATACGATGTTCGGACCAGATGTTTGTGTGTTACGGATGCACTAGGTTAGGCTATCCTCTTTCCAAGCAGTACCTCTCCCACGTGGATGTCATCTGCCACGCTTACGCACCAGGGCATGCCCTCTTGCCGGTCAGCGTGAAGGTGCACTCTACCAGGAGAGTGTCAGTTTCCTGGACTGCCCTGAGAGGGGTTCTGCTGGAAGCAATATGTGCTGTCCCATCATGGGTTTCCCCAAGCATGTTCACCAGATTCTACAGGGTTAACATGGCCACCCCTCATCCCCTAGGCCAGATTCTTCAGCAAGGGTCCTCTGGGTCTCCTTAGTGAGGTATGTGCTCAGGAATCCTTGTGACATCGTTTGTATTAGTCATTCAGTGCTTTCAGCACCGCCCTCTGGCGGTCAGAAGGATGAAATACAACGAAAGTTACATATGTAACTATGGTTCTATGAATCCCGGATGACCACCAGAGCTTCTCTGTCACTCCGAATCCTTGTTTTCCACGAGAAGATTCTATAGAAGCAGAGCTGTGGATGATGCCAGGCTGTATAGCCTCTGATCCATGTCACACATGTGACTTTCTTGATATTATTACTCTAACAACGCATGTGCGAAGGGAACATTCAGTGCTTTCGGCACACCCCTCATCAGCTGTGACTGAGTGGTTAGAGCAGTGGTCCTTTAATGCAAGAGTTGGGGGTTCGATTCACTGAATTGTCCCTAGGCAATACACTGAACCACTCATTGCCTCCGATGTGTGTCCCATCGGTGTATGAATGTGATCTAAAGCTCTGATTGGTCTCTTTAGAATGATTTGTTCATTTAGCTTTGTGCAGATCTAGTAGAGTGCTGTATGAATAGTTAAATGAGGGCACAGATTGTAGTGTAAAGCACTTTGAGTATCTTGATAATATAGAAAGGCGCTATACAAGTACAGTCCTTTTACCATATCTATAAGGGAGAGTCTAGCTACCCTGTGGAGGAAACTCATTTCATCCACTTGTATTAACGATCTCATTCTTTCAGTCACTACGCAGAACTCATAACCATAGGTGAGGGTAAGAACATAGTCAGAGTCAGAGTCAGAGAGAATTTATTGTCATTTGCACCGCATGTAGTACATGTGTTGAAAACGAGATTATGTACACAGGGTCCCAGTTACATCCAACAACAAATGCAAGAGAAATACAATAATAACATCTAGGATTAACTAAGAGAGACATCACATCAGCTAGTAATACACTAAGCCCTAATGTAGTAGAAAAACATCATTATAAACAGCAGCACGAACATGAGCAGATGGTCACAGATGAACGCAGCAACAAGAAACAGATCAGTACAGTATCAGTATGATGTGACATTTTGCAGTGTTTATTCTTATTATTTATTTATTCATGAGTCTGACAGCCTCAGGGTAGAAGCTGTTTCTCAGTCTAGTGGTTCTACATTTGATGCTCCTCAACCTCCGTCCCGAGGGGAGTGGTGCAAAGAGTGAGTGTGCTGGGTGAGTGAGGTCTTTCATGATGCAGGTGGCTCTTTTTCTGCATCTGGAGGTGTAAATGTCTGTGATGGTGGGGAGACTGACTCCCACAGACTTCTGTGCAGCCTTCACCACTCTCTGCAGAGCTTTTCTCTCTGCAACTGTGCAGCCTCCATGCCACACGTTGATGCTGGAGCACAGGACGCTCTCCACTGCACACCTGTAGAACGAGGTGAGGACTGGGCTTCTCAGACCGGCTCGTCTCAGCCGTCTGAGGAAGTAGAGTCTCTGATGACCTTTCTTGATCAGGCTGGTGGTGTTGTTGGTCCAGCTGAGGTTATCATTCAAGTGTACACCCAGGTATTTGTAGCTGGAGACCACCTCCACCGCAGATCCACCTATATACAGTGGGGTGTGGGTGTGTTTGTTCCTTCTGAAGTCCACAATCATCTCCTTCGTCTTCTTCACATTCATGTGAAGGTTGTTCTCTTTGCACCAGCTCTCCAGATGTTCCACCTCCTGTCTGTAGCTGGATTCATCATTATCTGTGATGCATCCCACCACAGCTGTATCATCTGCAAACTTAACAATATGACAGCCTGGATGTGTGGCTATACAATCATA
>JBBPBX010048639.1:9499-25676 GCA_038048925.1 Garcialebias charrua | reverse complement strand
CTTTTTGGAATCAGTCAGACCTCTATTGTACGTTTGCAACTGGTTCAAAACACTGCAGCCTGATTTTTAACTGGCACAGGCAAAAGAGAGCACATTACTCCAGTTCTGGCCTCCCTTCACTGGCTCCCGGTTCACTTTCAAATTTGTTTAAAAATCCTCCTGTATGTTTTTAAATCTCTGAACAGTTCTGCCCCCTCTTATCTCTCTGATCTGCTGCAGCCATATCTGCCACAGCACTCTCTGCGGTCAGTAGACCAGATACCGTATTCGTCGTATTTAACACGCTCCTGTGTATAACACGCTTTGTCCAAATATTGTAAATAAATTTGAAAAATCCGTATATAATACGCTTCGGTGTTTACCACGCATCTATTATGCGTCACCACTACGCGACGCGTCAGCGCCTCATTTGCCCTGCTTAAAATGGCTGCCACAGAAGCGAGCGAGCACCGATGGACTTCACAAGAAAACACGGTAAAAACACTTATTTCTTTGCAAGAAAAAATACATTTCTTAGCTGACATAATAGCACAAGGGCTCCTGAGCTTAACCAATTCACGAAATGTTCAAATCAGATTTAAAAAATATGTGGTGTGGTTTATGAGTTACGGTATCTTGCTAACAAGAACAGCGAACCTCACAGCTAAATGCAACTACATCCAGAGCAGGGGGCGGGCAGCGACAGAGTCAGTCCGACCAGAGGAGGCTTTTTTTGGACACATGAGCTAGAAACGGTCTGGAAGTGTCTCCCTAGCGGACAAAAGCCCTGCACCATTTTTTGCCCAAAATGAAAAACGGCGAATCAGAGCCAAAAATGGGTCTAAAAATATGGGGAAAAAATCCATAAATAACACTCATCGGTGTAAAACACGCAGGACATTCAAATGAGCAAAAAAACTGTGTGTTATAGACCGACGAATACGGTACTTTTATTGGTTCCAGGCACTCGTTTTAAGTGACAGGGCTTTCTCTGTTGCAGGTCCAAGACTTTGGAATGAGTTACCAATGCACGTCAGGCAGACTCCCTCTCTCACTGTTTTTAAATCATGTTTAAAAACTCACTTTTATTCCCTGGCTTTTGACACCAGGTGAGTTGATTTTAACTCGCCTGTATTCTATAATGTTAGCCATTTAGTTCTTATCTTTACCTGTTTAGATCTATGTATTTTATGCTGTGTTTTTGCTTGTTTTGTTTATAGCCCTTTCGGTGGCCTTGTTGCTGTTTAAAGTGCTTTATAAATAAAGTGGTATGGTATGGAATGATATAAGATTACACCATGCTAGCATGATGTCATCCAGGATATCATGTCTGGCTTGGTTTTTATGGCCTAGCCAAGCCACACCGATGCACATATGGATACTCTGCCTGCCATTATGCTCCAATTAAACCCTTGATATGTTGCCTTTATGAGAAGAAGCCACCAGAACCGTAGCTACGGACATTTTGTAATCGCTCAAAACCTTTCATGTGACATATCAAGCTAAGTTAACGTGTCCATTGTCACTCTATGGCTTCTGTTTTATTTATCCATCATAAAGATCACAGAAATATTGGGTAAACTGAAAAAGAAAGAACCCGTGAAATTACTTTTCAATCTGAATAAGTAAATTAATTAAGGTAAAGAGGCCAGTATTAATATTGACCTCTTCATAATCCTTTACAGATGTGACAGTGTTCCTAACCCCCATCCCAAAACCATCCACATTATGGCAAATGTTTACATTGTGCTGTTCAGTCTGAAGGAGGCTTCAGCAAACTATAAAATTATGTTTATTATTAATAAATAGTTTTTAAATTGTTTAAGGGTACCGTTAATACTATTTTGCACTTTATTAGCCAATGCTACCATGCTCTAAGGTTCAGTTATGACAATAAGCAAGGATTTAAACTGTTGAAGGCTAGCATGCTAATGTTAGCATTTAACTCTAAATGTTTTGGCCTATGATTTTACGGTAGATGTACAGAACCAAAGTGTTGCTTGTCTTACTTTAACATTTACAGGTGAATGGACACAACCGGCACTCATGACAAAAGAAATATAGGCTACATAGAAATGTAGTTTTTTTTTCTATAGTCTAAAAATCAAACAAAACTGGAATCAGCTAAAAGTTGGACAGATTCCAACGCTGTCCTGAAACACTTACGTAATTAAACGTAGCACAGTTTTTGAACATCAGTAGGACGTCGTCAACAAACTGCTCCGCTGTGAAGTAATGAAGAGTGTTGCTTTTGTCCAGTTTCCGTCGAACGACAGATAAATCAATAGGCCTCTTGATGGTCTGGTAGTAGTTTCGAGCCTAGAGAACATTCACAATAATTACATTGTGACGGAGCAAATGGTGCCATTTTTACAGCATTTTGATTTAGAATGTGAGGAGGAACATTTCAACCAAACAAAGAGAAACGTTCTGCCCTGAGTTGCTCTTTTTTCCTAATTTAACAGATGTTTAATGGTGGTATCTTGTTTCATTTATGCTTTTTACACAACTTTTTATTTATTCATGTGACGCTTTTGATTTATTTTCAGATATTCTGTCAAACTTACCAGAGGGCTGACAGGTTCATGAAATGGAGCGCTGAGTGTGTGACAGTACAGTAGAAGAGTCAACTTCTCACACCTCTGCAGAGAGAAATGCAACAAAATGTACAGAAAAGACAACAAGATAAAGAGAATTTTAATTTTGTACCTTGAAAACATTATTTGTTAAGTCAGTATGACTGTGGACTGCAACTACTGGCAACAAACTGGGAACAGTGTTTGCAAGGGAGTTTCTAAAATGTCTCAAAACATTTAAAATTCTATTAATTTTCTTGTAAGTCATACAGTCTCACTCTCAAGTCACTGGAATTTTGAACATGTTAGAAAATATTCAGAATAAATTTATTGTGAAAATAATAACAGAGTTGTCGCAGGTCCAGAACCCAAATGTAGTTTCTGTGACTCAGAGAGTGCAAGACATCTGAGACAACTTTATGAGTTTGGTGATGCAACCAAGGTCTAACTAGAGAAGCTGAATTTCCTGTGAAAATACAGTGTGAATTGCAGAAGAACTTGCTAAACAGTGGCTGAAATGAGCTAAAAACATGCTGAAATGGAGCTGAAATGGAAGAACAAGCCTAATTTAGCAGAACACATAAAGAACACATGTTTGCTGAGTTAAGTTTAAACAATCAGAAAGGAGCACAAAAATAGGAAATTGTCAAAAAAAATCTGAAATTATAGCAACACCAAAAAAAAAAAAAACACTGAACAGTAGCTGAAAAAGCAGAAAGAATCTTAAACGACCAGGATGAAGTACAATGAGCTGAAATGAACTAAAAAAATATATGGAATTAGCTGAAAAAACTAAATTTAGAACAAAAACAGCTCAATATTAGCTAAAATAGCATAAAAAGCTGAAACTAGCAGAAATTAGTTGAAAGGAGCACAACAAACTGAAAGTAGTAATTTGTAGAAAGAAGGTAATTAGGCTGAAAGTATCAGAAATTACCACAAAAAACTTGACTTTATCTGAAAGCAGCTAAAATTAGATAAAAATGCTGAAAATACAGCTGAAAAGGCTAAAATTAGCAGAAGGAATTATTAGAGAGAGCACAATTTTGCCAAATTAGGCTGAAAAAGGCAGAAATGAGCACACAAAATTAAAAATTATTTAAAAAAAGCTGAACAGCAAAAAAAACTGCTGAAAAGTAGCTAAAAATATCAGAAAGAAGCTTAAATTACCACAATGAAGTGGACATCACTTATTATTATTATTTTTATTTTTTATTTTTTTGGCTGAATTAGGCTGAAAAGGTTTAAATGAGTGGGAAAAAAATGTGGAATTAGCTGAACATGCTAAAATTTGCTTAAAACATCTAAATAGTAGCTGAAATAGCAGAAGAAGCTGAAACACATAAATAAGCTGAAAGGAGAATAAACAGCTGAAAAAAGCTGAAAATAGTGGGAAAATTTTTAAATTTGCAGAAGGAAGCTGAAAGAAGCTGAAGCAGAACAAAATGTGAAAGGAGCAGTAAAAGGCTGTAAACACATCTAAAGATTTGAAGGATGTAAAATGAGCTCGGTTCATTTTCTATGAGGAAAAAACAATGGCAGAAAAGGCTAAATATTTCAAAAAGCTAAAGTTACACTTACACCAATACCAAAAGTCATAGCAGGATTGCCCTGAACGAGCTGAACGTTTTGATTTATGATTTGTTGAAATAGCTTCAAAACTGTACGAACAAGAATGGCACTGAAAAATGTACTGGAGAAAAATGGATCACAATGGTGTGAATGCTTCAGAAGCGTTCACACTATTATTGGACACAATAAATTCAATTTAAAGCCCTGTGGCTAAGTTGCAACACAAAGTAACTGCACCTCATTTGCAGGAATGTTGCAGTTTATTAGTAGTGAAACAATTCAGTGCGATTCATGTGAATATTTTCTTGCAGTTTTACGTGCAGCTGTTGCCAACCGTTGCAGCCCAGTGAGACTTCAGCTTCATTCTCTCACACCCAGAGCCCAGAACCAGACGAGATCTAGAATTGTCCTAAAGGTGCTTTTACTTTTTCAGTTTTACGTTAAACTAAGGATAAAAGACAAACTGCTCATTTTCCAACACATCTCACCCTCTGGTCCAGGTGGGACAGCGTGTAAGGCACTGTGGCCGCCCCACAGGTGTGCATGTTCTCACAGTCGTAAGCCTGAGCAGGCTCCTGGTCGGATCTGCACGTTGTACACACCCATTCGCCTCTGGTTGAGACCCGAGTCACCGAAAAAGAAAAACACAGAACTTTAACGTAATAGTAGTAAAAACGTGATAGGTATGTAGTAAAAACATGATATTATGTAGTAAAAACGTGATATTATGTAGTAAAAACATGATATTATGTAGTAAAAAAGTGATAAGTATGTACCGGTAGTAAAAATGTGATATGTATGTAGTAAAAACGTGATAAGTATGTAGTAATAACGTGATATTATGTAGTAAAAACGTGATATTATGTAGTAAAACGTGATACGTATGTAGTAAAAACGTGATAGTATGTAGTAAAAACGTGATATTATGTAGTAAAACGTGATATTATGTAGTTAAAAAGTGATAAGTATGTAGTAAAAATGTGATACGTATGTAGTAAAAACGTGATACGTATGTAGTAATAACGTGATAATATGTAGTAAAAACATGATATTATGTAGTAAAAACGTGATACAATGTAGTAAAAATGTGATATTATATAGTAAAAACGTGATATTATGTAGTAAAAACATGATACGTATGTAGTAATAACGTGATATTATGTAGTAATGTGATATTATGTAGTAAAAACGTGATATTATGTAGTAAAAACGTGATAGGTATGTAGTAAAAACGTGATATTATGTAGTAAAAATGTGATATAATGTAGTAAAAATGTGATAAGTATGTAGTAAAAACGTGATAATAGCATATCACGTTTTTACTACATAATATCACGTTATTACTACATATGTATCATGTTTTTACTACATAATATCACGTTTTTACTACATAATATCACATTACATTATTACTACATAATATCACGTTATTACCACATACGTATCACGTTTTTACTACATAAGCTCAAAAAATATTTCATGGATGACAGCAATATCCTTCCGTACTTTTCCTCTTCTCAGAGACTGTTACAGTAAAAGTGTGTTCAGAGATTCACGCCTGAAGATCCTAAGCGGTTCTTCACTGTGGCCACACGGTACTTACAGTGGGAAACTGGTGAGACGAGGTATGTGACAGGACAGGTGGTAGACTTTAGGACACTTGTCACAGCAGAGCAACTCTCCTCCATTCAGACAAACGGCACAGAAATCGTCACTCTCCATCTCCTCGGTTCCTGCTCCAGCTTCCTGTTTGACGGAGCAGCACAGATCCTGAACTGGATCTTCGATGAACTCCACTGGAACCGCACCCACTTCACATTTAGCGTCAGACTTGTCCTCCAGCTCCAGACAACAGTCCTGATCAGTTTCCGTCTCCGGCTCCAGTTCGATCGCCACGGCCTGCTCTGGATCGGGATCCAGATAAAACGTTTCGGGATCACTTTTCTCATCGTCTGATCCGGAATCGAACAGGATGTACGGCAGATCTGGATTGGATTCACAGTCGAAGCCCGAGTCTTGCTCTGGTTCGTCCAACGAAGAGCCTTCGGGACAGTAGGGTTCGGTCCAGGATGTGAGTGTCCTCTCTGCTTCCTCAGCCTTGACCGAATCTTCTTCTTTCTCCAAATTAACTTCCTCAGTCAGACTGGATCCAGTCTGCCAACAACGATCAAGCCACAGATAAAAAAAATGGACATTAAAAATGACCTTGTGCTTCTTTTCGTCTCCTCTTCATCCAAGCAAAATATTATTCTGAATGAGAATAAGAGGGCCGCGCTTATACAGGTAGTCCTCGAGTTACGATGGTCTCGAGTTACGACGTTTCACGGTTACGACGCATCTCCCATTAAAAATTAAAAAAAAAAATTTTTTTAAGATTAAAAAAAA
Source organism: Garcialebias charrua (assembly GCA_038048925.1). Classification (NCBI taxonomy): domain Eukaryota; kingdom Metazoa; phylum Chordata; class Actinopteri; order Cyprinodontiformes; family Rivulidae; genus Garcialebias; species Garcialebias charrua. Next base: position 19,164 of record JBBPBX010048639.1, on the reverse strand, counting down.
TTAAAAATGTATATTTTGAAAAATTTGTTTTGAAAAGCCGTGTTCCGGTTTTACTTCCAGTTTGACGGCAAAAGCAGAGCTTGACGGCAGAAACAGCTGAGGAGCAACGAGCCAACATGCTAACAGACCTTACTGTAAACGCCGCGAAGCAGTGGAAAAGTACGTACAGGCAGCTGTAGATCTTGGAGGAGCAACGAGCTAACATGCTAACAGACCTTACTGTAAACGCTGCGAAGCAGTGGAAAAGTACGTACAGGCAGCTGTAGATCTTGGAGGAGCAACGAGCCAACATGCTAACAGACCTTACTGTAAACGCTGCGAAGCAGTGGAAAAGTACGTACAGGCAGCTGTAGATCTTGGAGGAGCAACGAGCCAACATGCTAACAGACCTTACTGTAAACGCTGCGAAGCAGTGGAAAAGTACGTAGAGCTTGGAGGAGCAGCAAGCTAACATGCTAACAGACCTTACTGTAAACGCTGCGAAGCAGTGGAAAAGTACGTACAGGCAGCTGTAGATCTTGGAGGAGCAACGAGCCAACATGCTAACAGACCTTACTGTAAACGCTGCGAAGCAGTGGAAAAGTACGTAGATCTTGGAGGAGCAACGAGCCAACATGCTAACAGACCTTACTGTAAACGCCGTGACGCAGTGGAAAAGTACGTACAGGCGGCTGCAGATCTTGGAGGAGCAACGAGCCAACATGCTAACAGACGGAGGAAGGCTCCACCAGCTTTCCATCAGGTTATTAACTCTTCTTTTCCCCTTTATTATGGCTCTCAAATGTATGTTTTTTGATAATTATGTATGGTACTGTGTTAGGATAGGCTAAGTGCTTGGTAAAATACAGTATTGTACGTATAAGGTGCAGTTTGTACGTATGTTCTGACTTACGTCGAAATTCGGTTTATGGCGCAGCGTAGGAACGGAACTCCGTCGTAAGTCGGGGACTACCTGTATAGTAGCAGCTTCGTACACTCCGCCCATCTTTCGGACGACTGCACGTACATGTTCTCGCTGTACCTCGATGCAATGACAATAAAGTTTATTCTGATTCTGATTCTAAAAGGTCTTTTTGTTTCTGTACCTGTTGAGGACACTTTAAAGACACGTCCTGCTGGAGCTCAGCTCGGGTATGGCAGGGCAACCTCACCAAAGACACAACAGGTTGTAAACAGGATAAGGTCACAGCCTGGAAGTTCAGACGCTCCAGACTCACCACGGCAATTGAAGAATTACCCAGAATCCTCTGGGCTTCTGGATGAATGCTGCGGAAACAAGTAAAAAGCCGCATGGGTCTTCCAATCACCACAGCAGATCGATAGTCTTCATATCAATGAGATCATTCCTGATCAATGGGAAACGGTTCAGGTTACCTGATGCATGCATGAAAACAGAAACACTTTGACGTTTTTACTGAGCTCTGCTCTGACGATGGATTTAATCTTCCGAGGCGAGAAACAAAGCCAACCAAACGTCCACAGTTCATATTGCTATGATTTACTTTGAACGCTTAAAGTGCAGGTCAAACATTAAACCGATAAAGCCATGAATGTGGTTTGGATTAACTTTGATTATGTTACAGTGGATGTTTCTCCAGGCAAACATTTTATTTTCCATCACATGTATTAGCATAGCAACCAGAGTAATAACCATACAGGCTCTCTGCTGCCACCTAATGTCGACTGCTATGAATCGAGCCCAAACCCAGTTAAAGACCGTGTAAAGTGAAATTAAATGTGTTTTTAGTTTGTCACATGGCATAAATATGTGTTATTAATCACCCATATAAATCTGACTGATTAAAAACATTGTTTTCCTTATAAAATTAAGTGTCAAAAATCATGAAAAAACATTATTTTCCCTTAATCTGAAACGGTGGGGGCGTGTCAGCGCGTGGGCGTGGTTTCAGCGCCGTGTCCTGCCCCCTTCAGAGCTGAGCTGTGTCTGGACAGGCAGACGGGTGAAGCAGAGATCCATCTGCTCCGTTCTGGCTGCCAGCAGCTCCTTTTTCCAAGAGTTACGCTGTTTTTAGTGCACTAACAACTCTGGTTTTGTTTTTAAAGTTGAGGACACAAAGATAATTCATAACTCCGCTGTTATGTGTTTAATAATAAGCGCTATTTTAGAAGATGAGCGGACTCGCTGCACCCGGTCCGACCCGGTCACATCGCATGCGGGGTCTGTGTTGGTGATTAAATAAAGAGTAATCACGTTGATAAGTTATCTCATCTGTGTCAGCGGAGTCACGGCGTGCACGGATCGCTCTCACACACACACGCGCGCGCGGGGGGGGCAGCGCGGAGGTGCAGGTGGCCGCTACAGCAGCATGCCTGGGTTTGTTCTGACTCCCTCCTGCGTCTCAATGTGGGTGCCCTGACCATTGCGACATCCAGGGAAGATGCAGGAACGAGGCATAATTGATTAGCTAGCTAACAGTGAACAAAATATCTATGCTATTGCTATCTGATGCTATCTGCGATTCGCGAGTGAATGGCTCCACCCATGCGAAGAACGACTTTATACGGCTGGAGCAGCAGGGGGTGGGGCTATACTAATGAAAACCGCGTGACGAAACGCGGTCACGTTTAAAACACGCCTAAAAAATCCTGAAAGAGACATATCTTTATACACAGTTTCATCTATAACTCCAAAATTAATTGAGCTACAATTTTGAGACTTTTTACTCATTTACAACATTACAATTATGACATTTATAATGTTTATTTAAGAAAATATTGAAATTCACTTTACACGGTCTTTAAGCTTCAACTAATCATAAATCAAAACGTTCAGCTCTTTCAGGACAACTTTTGGTATTGGTGCAACTTTAGCTTTTTGAAATATTTAGCCTTTTCTGCTCCGTTCACATTTTGTTCTGTTCAGCTTCTTTCGGCTTCGTTGTGCAAATTTTAAAAAATTCCAGCTAATTTCAGCTGTTTTCTGCTCCTTTTAGATTCATATAACTACAACATTTTTGTGCTTCTTCTCACTTCTTTCTGCTAATTTCAACTTGTTGTGCTCCTTTCAGCTTATTTCTGCAAGTTTCAGCTTTTACTGCTATTTCAGCCACTATTTTGCTTGGGGGGTGGGGGAGTTGTGTGCAAATTTGAGCCTTTTCAGCTAATTACACAATTTTTGCACTCATTTCAACATTTTTCGGTCTCAGCAAAACTGTGCTCTCTCCACTTCCTTCTGGTAATTTAAGCTTATTTCTGCATGTTTTAGCTACTTTCAGCTGGGTTTTTTGTTATTGCTAATTTCAGGTTTTTTTTAGATAATTTACACTTTTTGTTAGCCTGGTTGAAACCATACCCTTGTCCTTCACTTCGCATGTGCAGTGAAGGGAAATGAGAATTGAGCGGAGCTGTGCAGGAAGGCGAGGGCCAGGCTAACTTTTTGTGCTCATTTCTGATTTTTTCAAATTGCACAAAATGCTCTCTTTACTTCCTTCTGCTAATTTAAGCTTGTTATACATTTTCAACTACCGTATTTTCCGGTGTATAGGTCACACCTTTTTATGTTTTTTCAAGGCCTGCGACCTATACACCGGTGCGAGCTATTTATGGATTTTTTCCCATATTTTTAGACCAATTTTGGCTCAGTTATGACCGTTTTTCATTTTGGCAGAAAATGGTGCAGTGCCACTTTTGTCCACTAGGGGGACACTTCCAGAAAAGTACACCAACCGTTTCCAGCTCATGTGTCCGAAAAAAGCTCCTCTGCTCGGATTGACTCTGTCGGCCTCCTGGTCTGGAGGTAACTTCTTTTAGCTCTGTGTTTGTTTGCTGTTTGTTTGCAAGATAAATCAAGAACCACTCAGGGGATTTTTCTGAAACTTACAGAATGTAATCACAGTGTGGACATTTACAAGTGAGTAGCTTTATTAGATGTTTGAGATAAATTAAAAAAAACGATCTTTTATTAGCGGTTAGCTTCAGTTAGCTTCTGTTTTTAGCATTGGTTTCATTTCTGTTTACGTTATAAATAGCTTCAAAACCACTCGGTGTATATTTTTTCTGCTTACAGAGTGTAATTATATGGGTTTAATGTACTAACTGTTGGCCTGGATGAAACATTTGAGATTAAATTTGATTTTTTATTCGTGTTTTGAGAGACGGACTCTTCTGTTAGCATTCGTTTTATTTCTGTTTACGTTATAAATAGCTTCGAAACCACTCGGTGTATATTTTGTCTGCTTACAGAGTGTAATTATATGGGGTTTAATGTACTAACTGTTGGCCTGGATGAAACATTTGAGATAAAATTAGATTTTTTATTCGTGTTTTGAGAGACGGACTCTTCTATGTTAGCATGTGTGTTATTTCTGTTTATGTTATAAATAGCTTCGACTAAGTTTTCCCTCGCCCGGACGCGGGTCACCGGGGCCCCACTCTGGAGCCAGGCCCGGAGGTGGGGCACGCTGGCGAGCGCCTGGTGGCCGGGCTTTTACCCATGGAGCCCGGCCGGGCACAGCCCGAAGAGGAGACGTGGGTCCCCCTTCCCATGGGCTCACCACCTGTGGGAGGGGCCAAAGGGGTCGGGTGCAATGTGAGATGGGTGGTGGCCGAGGGCGGGGACCCTGGCGGTCTGATCCTCGGCTACAGAAGCTGGCCATTGGGACATGGAATGTCACCTCTCTGGTGGGGAAGGAGCCTGAGCTAGTGTGTGAGGTTGAGAGTTTCCGACTAGAAATAGTCGGACTCACCTCAACGCATGGCTCTGGCTCTGGAACCAGTTTCCTTGAGAGGGGTTGGACACTCTTCCACTCTGGAGTTGCCCCTGGTGAGAGGCGCCGAGCAGGAGTGGGCATACTGGTTGCCCCCCATCTTGGTGCCTGTACGTTGGGGTTCACCCCGGTGAACGAGAGGGTAGCCTCCCTTCGCCTACGTGTGGGGGGACGGGCTCTGACTGTTGTTTGTGCCTATGCACCAAACGGCAGCTCAGACTACCCACCCTTTTTGGAGTCCTTGGAGGGGGTATTGGAGAGTGCGCCTCCTGGGGACTCCCTTGTTCTACTGGGGGACTTCAACGCTCACGTGGGCAATGACAGTGAGACCTGGAGGGGTGTGGTTGGGAGGAACGGCCCCCCTGATCTGAACCAGAGTGGTGTTCTGTTGTTGGACTTCTGTGCTCGTCATGGATTGTCCATAACGAACACCATGTTCAGGCATAAGGGTGTCCATATGTGCTCTTGGCACCAGGACACCCTAGGTCGTAGTTCGATGATCGACTTTGTTGTCGTCTCATCTGATCTGCGGCCGCATGTCTTGGACACTCGGGTGAAGAGAGGGGCGGAGCTGTCAACTGACCACTACCTGGTGGTGAGTTGGCTCCGATGGTGGGGGAGGATGCCGGTCAGACCTGGCAGACCCAAACGTATTGTGAGGGTCTGCTGGGAACGTCTGGCAGAGTCTCCCGTAAGACGGAGCTTTAACTCCCACCTCCGGGAGAGCTTTGAACACGTTCCGAGGGAGGCGGGGGACATGGAGTCCGAGTGGGCCGTGTTCCGCGCCTCTATTGTCGAGGCAGCTTATCGGAGCTGTGGCCGCAAGGTTGTTGGTGCCTGTCGTGGTGGCAACCCTCGAACCCGGTGGTGGACACCGGCAGTGAGGGATGCTGTCAGGCTGAAGAAGGAGTCCTATTGGGCCTTTTTGGCTTGTGGGACCCCGGAAGCAGCTGATAGGTACCGGCAGTCCAAGCGGCATGCGGCTCGGGTGGTTGCTGAGGCAAAAACTCGGGCGTGGGAGGAGTTCGGAGAGGCCATGGAGAATGACTTCCGTACGGCTTCGAGGCGATTCTGGTCCACCATCCGGCGTCTCAGGGGGGGAAAGAGGTACGCGACCAACACCATTTATGGTGGGGGTGGCGTGCTGCTGACCTCAACTCGGGATGTTGTGAGTCGGTGGGCGGAATACTTCGAAGACCTCCTCAATCCTACTGGCACGTCTTCCACTGAGGAAGCGGAGCCTGGGGACTTTGGGTCGGGTTCTCCGATCTCTGGTGCTGAGGTCGCCGAGGTGGTTAAAAAGCTCCGCGGTGGCAAGGCTCCGGGGGTGGATGAGATTCGCCCGGAGTTCCTTAGGGCTCTGGATGTTGTAGGGTTGTGTTGGCTTACGCGACTCTGCAATATCGCGTGGACATCGGGGGCAGTTCCCTTGGATTGGCAGACTGGGGTGGTGGTTCCCCTATTCAAAAAGGGGGACCGTAGGGTGTGTTCCAACTATAGGGGGATCACACTCTTAAGCCTCCCTGGTAAGGTCTATTCAGGGGTTCTGGAGAGGAGGGTCCGTCGGATAGTCGAACCTCGGATTCAGGAGGAGCAGTGTGGTTTTCGTCCTGGTCGTGGAACACTGGACCAGCTCTACACCCTCAACAGGGTCCTGGAGGGTGCGTGGGAGTTTGCCCAACCAGTTTACATGTGCTTTGTGGACTTGGAGAAGGCATTCGACCGCGTCCCTCGGGGGGTTCTGTGGGGGGTACTCCGGGAGTATGGGGTACCAGGCCCATTGATATGGGCTGTTAGGTCCCTGTACGACCGGTGTCAGAGCTTGGTCCGCATTGCCGGCAGTAAGTCAGGCTCGTTTCCGGTGAGAGTTGGACTCCGCCAAGGTTGCCCTTTGTCACCGATTCTGTTCATAACTTTTATGGACAGAATTTCTAGGCGCAGCCAAGGTGTTGAGAGGATCCGTTTTGGTGACCTTAGAATCGCTTCTCTGTTTTTTGCAGATGATGTGGTCCTACTGGCTTCATCAGTTCGTGATTTACAACTTTCACTGGAGCGGTTTGCAGCCGAGTGTGATGCGGCCGGGATGAGGATCAGTTCCTCCAAATCCGAGGCCATGGTCTTGAGCCGGAAAAGGGTAGCATGCCCTCTCCGGGTCGGGGAGGAGGTCCTGCCCCAAGTGGAGGAGTTTAAGTATCTCGGGATCTTGTTCACGAATGAGGGAAAACTGGAGCGTGAGATCGATAGGCGGATAGGTGCAGCGTCCGCAGTGAAGCGGGCGCTGTACCGGTCTGTCGTGGTGAAGAGAGAGCTGAGTCAAAAGGCAAAGCTCTCAATTTACCGATCGATCTACGTTCCCACCCTCATCTATGGTCATGAGCTTTGGGTTGTGACCGAAAGAACAAGATCTCGGATACAAGCGGCTGAAATGAGTTTTCTCCGCAGGGTGGCTGGACTCTCCCTTAGAGATAGGGTGAGAAGCTCAGTCATCCGGGAGGGACTCGGAGTAGAGCCGCTGCTTCTCCACATCGAGAGGAGCCAGTTGAGGTGGCTCGGGCATCTGGTTAGGATGCCTCCTGGACGCCTCCCTGGTGAGGTGTTCCGGGCATGTCCCACCGGGAGGAGACCCAGAGGAAGACCCAGGACGCGCTGGAGGGACTATGTTTCTCGGCTGGCCTGGGAACGCCTTGGGATTCCCCCGGAGGAGCTGCTCCAAGTGGCTGGGGAGAGGGAAGTCTGGGCCTCCCTACTTAGGCTGCTACCCCCGCGACCCGACCCCGGATAAGCGGAAGAAGATGGATGGATGGATGGATAGCTTCGAAACCACTCGGTGTATATTTTTTCTGCTTACAGAGTGTAATTATATGGGTTTAATGTACTTGTACTAACTGTTGGCTTGGATGAAACATTTGAGATAAAATGCGATTTTTTATTCATGTTTTGAGAGACGGACTCTTCTGTTAGCATTTGGTTTATTTCTGTTTATGTTATAAATAGCTTCGAAACCACTCGGTGTATAATTTTTCTCCTTACAGAGTGTAATTATATGGGTTTAATGTACTAACTGTTGGCTTGGATGAAACATTTGAGATAAAATTCGATTTTTTATTCATGTTTTGAGAGACGGACTCTTCTGTTAGCATTTGTTTTATTTCTGTTTATGTTATAAATAGCTTCGAAACCACTCGGTGTATAATTTTTCTCCTTACAGAATGTAATTATATGGGTTTAATGTACTAACTGTTGGCTTGGATGAAACATTTGAGATAAAATTCGATTTTTTATTCATGTTTTGAGAGACGGACTCTTCTGTTAGCATTCGTTTTATTTCCACGTATATTTTAGCAAATAGCTAATAAACCACTTGGCTAATAAACCACTAACCCTTGTGCTATAATGTCAGCTATAATTTTTAGCAAACAAATAATTGTTTTTACCGTGTTAATCTTCTTAAAAGCCTTGCTGTGCGCTCCTGTGGCAGACATTTGCAGCAGAGCTAAACACTCGGTCCATATTGCCGGGTTGTCTCAGCGGTGACGCGTCACGTCAGCGGTGGATGACGTGTTACGTCGGGGGTGACGTAGGTGCGACCTATTTCTGGATTTTTCCAATTTATTGATAAAAATTGGACAATGCGACCTATACACAGGTGCGACCTATACAACGGAAAATACTGTAACTTTCTAGCATTTTTAGCTTCAGCTGTTTTCAGATAAATTCAAGTTTTTGTAGTAATTTCTGCTACTTTCAGCCTAGCTGGGCAAAATTTTCTCTACTTCTTTCTGGTAATTTAAGCTTCCTTCTGCTTTTTTTGTTACTTTTCAGCTGTTTTTTGTTGTTGCTAATTTCAGCTTTTTTCAGATATTTTACACTTTTTTATGCTCATTTCTGCCCTTTTCAGTCAAATTGGGCAAAATTCTTGCTCTACTTCCTTTTGCTAATTTCAGCTGTATCCCTTTTCAGCTAACTTTTTAGTATTTTTAGCAAATTTCAGCTGTTTTCAGATAAATTAAAGGTTTCGTAGTCATTTCAGCTACTTTCAGCCTAATTATCTTCTTTCTGCTAATTTGAGCTTGTTATGCTCCTGTCAGCTTTTTCTGTTATTTCAACTACTCTTTGGCTGTTTTTCTGTTCTGTTCGGTTCGGTTCGTTGTCGTTGTTGTTGTTGCTAAATTTAGCTTTCAGCTACTTCTGCTTGTTTAGCTCATTTTGGCTCCTTCCACTTCCTTCTGGTAGATTGCGGTTCTTTCTGCTTTTTCGGCTACTTTTCAGCTATTTTTTGTTGCTAATTTCAGCTTTTTGTTGTTGTCAATTTTCTATTTTTATGATAATTTCTGTTTATTTAAACCTAATTCAGCAAATACAGTGTTCTTTCAGCTTTCTTCTGCCAATTTAGGCTCGTTCTTCCAATTCAGCTACATTTCAGCATGTTTTTAGCTATTTTCAGCTTCTTTTTAGCATGTTCCATCTTCAGCAATAAGCATTCACATTGCATTTATGAATTATCTAACCTTGTTAGAAAAATTAAGTAGAATTATTCATTTTGTGATGTACCGGTAGTTTGTGTATTACAGTTAGAAAAATTAAGTAGAATTATTCATTTTGTGATCTAGTTTATGTATTACAGTTAGAAAAATAAGTAGAATTATTCATTCTGTGATGTTGCTTGAAGGTTATCATTGGTTGAACAAACTGTGAAATAGGGGCAGATATAATAAGATTTCATCTTCTTTCTGCTCCCTTCATTTCATCCTACTTGTATTCTTGTATCTGATGAAACTGTCTTGTATTGTTCTTTTAAAATGAATGAATAAACATCAATCAATCAATCAATGAAGGAAATGCAGTTTCTCTATTTTCATTTGTCATAACTTATAAAAGAAACACTTAAATAGGATGAAAACCCTTTAACTCTTTTTGTGAGATGGCGCAGCCTTCAGG
>JBBPBX010048638.1:0-12978 GCA_038048925.1 Garcialebias charrua | reverse complement strand
TAGATAGATATAGATAGATAGATAGATAGATAGATAGATAGATAGATAGATATAGATAGATAGATAGATAGATAGATATAGATAGATATAGATAGATAGATATAGATAGATAGATATAGATAGATAGATAGATAGATAGATGATAGATAGATAGATAGATAGATAGATAGATAGATAGATAGATAGATAGATAGATAGATAGATAGATAGATAGATAGATAGATAGATAGATAGATAGATAGATAGATAGATAGATAGATACAGGTAGTCCCCGATTTACGAGCGAGATCCGTTACAACGAGGCGCTCGTAAACCGGAAATCTCGTAATTTGGAACGGCCGCCATTTCTCTCGTAAATCCGGAAATCCGCTCGTAAATTGGAACGGTTTTCGCTAGCGCGACTAAAAACACTCTATTTTCATCTAAAAACTACTTTTGAGTGCATAAAAATGATCGGAAACGTGTGTTTATATGCTTAACTAACTAACTGTAGTGAAAAAACACATGAAAACTCAGTATTTTTTTCGTTTTTTCCAAAAATTCGCAGCTCGTAAGTCTGGGACCTCGCAGATCAGAGCGCTCGTAAATCGGGGACTACCTGTATACAGTATAGATAGAAAGATAGATAGATAGATATACAGTATACAGTATATAGATAGATAGATATAGATATACAGTATATATAGATACAGTATACAGTATATTAATTGTTCACTTCCTGTGCAAATTTTCAAACCCACGATACGAACGAGCGTTATTCCTTCAAATCGTTGTCCTCGTTTCGTCTTTTGATGATGGTGGGCAACGTGAGATGCGATAAAGGCCTGACGTTTTCATCCACATCAAAGCTTTTAATTAAACCGTCAAACCGTCGAGTCGCTCCGCAGATGTGTTCGCACATCTGGCGCGTTTCATTAGCTGAAAGCTCCAAGACGAACATGTTTCTGTTTACCTTCAGAAACAGGCCAGAAGGTGAGTTTCCAAAGCCACCTGCTCAGGAAATGAGGTCATCCGCGTTGATCGGCGCCTGCACATGTGTGCTGGTCACTTTGCATGATCGGGGAGTGACGTTTTTAACAGCGAACCTCTTAAGCGCAGTTTACTGCAAATGCTCCCCGCAGAGCTGCCGCTCACTCTGCCTTAAATTTTCTTAAGTCGCGTTGGACCGCAGCTGGAGAGCTCCACGAGCAATCACCACGAGGTTGTTTCCTCAACCTGGCTGTAATTTGGTTAGAAAATTAATTTCTAATGATGCCTTTTTTTTTTTTTTTTTAAGAGACTGGAAGAGCAGAGTTCCAGCTGTGAGCTGAAAATATTTCTTTTGATTTGACAACACTTTTTAAAGGTTAGCAGTCGTCTTTGAAGTAAAAGAACAAAAATCACTGACTTTTAAGAAGAATGTATGTGATATTAAGAGAAATATGTTAATTTAGTGGAGCAGAGATTATTAGTATGTCTTTTTTAAAGCAAAGTGTTTAAAGCTCCTCATTTCAGCATCTCTCCTTTATTTTTTTATTTTTCTACTTAACATCTTCAGGGGTGAGTGAATATTTTAGTGACGCTCTGATTAAGTGGAAATAAAATTAACCTTTTTGAGCAGTAAAGTGTTCCCATGTTTATGGTATAGCTTTCAAGCGTCCATCTTTTCTCTGATCAACAGACCCCTAAAGAAAATTACATACTTTAAATAAATAGTCATTTTGTGACTGTGCAGCGCCACAGCAAAGCGCTCATGTTGGTTTGAAATTGATGAGTTAAAATCAGACATATTTGTAGCTGTAGAAAAAATAAATCAAAAAGTCATGAGCTGGTATGTTTCTGGATATGGCTTTACGGTAGTTATACAAAAACATTAAACTAGGGATGTACGATATTATCGGCATGGTATCATATTATCAGCATGGTATCGGTATTGGTGGATATTAGCGATAAAGTTACATATCAAATATCGGCCATTCCATCATAATATCTCACAGATATAAAAGGCACTATATTCAGTATATGTCAGTATATACTGTATATATACAGTATCTAGGTATATATATGTAGGTATATAGGTCTGGGGTATCTATCAATTATCAGCCAAATAAGTTTTAAGATATCGGATATCGGCCAAAAATTCAATTTCGTGCATCCCTACATGAAACTATGATTTGTTTGTTTTAATTAACAAAAGAAATGTAAATAATATTACTGTGGTTTTCTGTGATTAATATAGTATAGGTTTCATTATATAGGAATGTTTAGTATACTATTTTGATACCACTTTACAAAAAGGCTCCACTTATAGATGATTAATAAATGGTTTATAGATACATTATTGATTCCTCTATAAACACTTTACAAGTCATTGTTGGTTGTTTATTATGCATTAATTAAGGATGACAGAGACAAAACTGGCCACTTTATTGCCAAATATTGAGCCAAATCTGTTCACCTATATATATCATCTAGTTATTATATTAAATATTTCAGAATAAATTACTACCTTGTAAGCACAATAAGCATTTGTAAACCTATTTTTTAGCCTATAATATACTGTAGTACTTTATCACTGAATTGTATATACAACTAATATTATATGCTAAATAAATACTGTAGATTTTTTTTCTTCAGTTAGGACAGATTTAAATCTATGTACAGTATTGTTAGATTTTTTTATTTTATTTTATTTTTTATTTTTTGTACTGATATTTGGGATTAAGTCTAAATATTTAATTAAATTATAAGTACCGTATTTGTTTTATTAAACACCAGACCGAGTATGTCGTTTTAAATAATGTTTGAACAGATTTCTACCTGGATTGTTGAGCATTCAGGACGTTTTAACAGACTGTGGAGGACATTATGGACAGATTTCACTGTAGGCAGTTCTGCTTGCTGTTCCCTAACAGATGAAGTTCCTTAGTTAAGACGCAGTTTTATTTGTGAGGCGTGTTTCCCTTTAGGAGAAAAATGGTTTGAGTTACCAAAGAAGAAAAAGTTTCATCTTTCCTTGCTGTCATTTTTTTTCAAGATACCGTACACACGAGTGTCAGGAAACTATTAAAAGGAGGTGAAAACACAGCAACAAGTAGATTCTAGGAAGGTTGAAAACTTAAATAAGTACATTGTTGACATTTTAAAAATTCAGTTTGTATTTTAGGCTTTTTGTACAAAAAAAATTATAGATACATGTTCAAAAGTCCCTTAAAAGGGACCACATATTCAAAATTCACTTTTTAATGGTTTTTTTTACTCAACTTTGGGTATGTACTTCATAAAAAACAGTCCTAGGGCCAAAAAAATGCACCCAGTGGTATATTTACTCTAAGTATATTTATTTTTCTGTGATATAAACGTCTCGTTTTCAAATCCTGGCGCTTGTGATGTCACAAGCGCCAGGACAACCCACCCCAACCTGAGTCCAGCCCCTCACCTAGCAACCCCTGGTGATGCTCCACCCACTTCAGTATAAAAGACGTCACGGTTGTTTTTCCTGAGTTCATCTCAGCACAATGGCTCCTAGAGTTCGATGTTTCGTTGTTGTTAAAATGCAGTACCGCTAATAACTAATTATCTATCAACGAAAAAACTTATTTACGGGCTCTTAAATCAACCGGACGACTGCTCACGCCGGATGTGGTCCGTGAAAAAAGCGGTCCCCGCTAGAGAGAGCGTGTATAGCAGTTAGCAGCCAGTGTGTTACTCTGCAGCCTTATTGCTTGTTTTCGAAGAGTTTTTAACATGGAGGGTGAACTTATGGATGTTTCTCAGCGGCCTACGCGACGCGTCAGCGCCTCATTTGCCCTGCCCAAAATGGCGTCTGCCTCTGGGTCTGACTCAGGGTCCCCTTTGGAGGGCGTAAACAGATTTTTGAAGGGCGTGGCCTTATCATAAACAGCTCGTTCAGAACAAAACTCAGAAAAGGCACAACTAGAAAGGGGATATTTTATTATCTAAGAATAATTCTGTGCATTAAATTGAATGAACATGGTCTGGATAGCCCACAGACATACCATAAAAATTTATAAAACCAATATGTGGTCTCCTTTAACCTTTATTTCAACATTTAGGTGTTAGGGGTGTAAAATGTGATCTATGTTCATGTCAGAAAATACAAGATGATCTCTCCACATAATTCAAAAGTGACCTTTGTCTTCTAATTAGCGTATTAGAATTTCTCAGACTTTGGATGTTGCACATGCTCTGAGCAGCTGGTGCTGGGTCAGACTTGGACCGAGCCAGCTCTGGATAGTTTTACCTCAACGAAGTTGGGTTATCAGTTGGACTCTGCATAACAGTTTTTTTTTGTTTCCAACCCATAAATTTAGTTCAAATAACGTCAATGTTAAATTAAAGACTCTCAAACAATGAGTTCAAAGGAGCACTCCAAAATCTGGATTACCAGTAATTGATAACAACAACATGGGCTGGTGCTAGCTAGCTGATGCTAACAGCTTTTAGCATCAGGTAGCTAGCACCAACTAATACTTTCTCTTCTTTTTTTGTTTTTAGGAAGCTTACTGTTTAGTTCAGACTTAAGCGCTTAACAGAGCCGACCAGGGTAAACATCGTACAGTGGTTCCCCATGTTTATTACCTTGGCAGGATGCTCATAGCACTGTTTTCATTTAAGGGCGGGGCACCCTGCTTGTATAATTGTAGGAGAAACACCGTTACTAGTTTCATACTAGAGTTTTCACTGTCTTACCGTTTTGTTTTACGTCCTAAAGCAGAGGTCCAGTCTGTCAGATTCTGGCAGATCCTGATCATCCACTCCATGGTGAGTTCAGGTTGCTTCCATCTGGTTGCAGGTATCTGCAGCCCAGATGTAGAACGAACAAACTGAAAGACTCATTCACCCCTGCAGCGATCAGGCTTCTCGATGAACAATGATGATTTCATGTGTTATTTGAACATCTTAAAGGTATTGTGACAATATTTTAAGATAGTCATCTTTAGAAAGAGTAGCTACTCAGCTTTGATTTTTTGTACACAGATGCTTCGAATAATTAATATATAAAAGTATTTTTTAATAAAACGTAACTCTGCAGTGCGTCGCAGTTTTCGGGTGGAGAAAGGAGGGGTCAAACGCTGACGCATTTTTATGACGTAATGTAAAGAACGCACATTGTAAATAACAAATAGCGTGAATATATTATCTGAGGAGTTAAGCAATTTAAGTGAAGATTTGAGCGATTTGTCTTCAGTTTGGGAAGCCGAAGTTAGTTTGAGTGATGAACAAGAAACAGCTGGTTCTAATGTAGGTCTGCACCAGTGACGTGCCGTCAGGGGCGGCAAGTGAGGCCACGCCTCCCCTGTCATCATGGAAAGAAAAAAAAATTTTGAAAAAATAAATGTAATTATTGTCTTTATCCTTTGATTTGTACTATAAACTTATTTTACTAAAAACTAAACCAGTTTTAAGTTGATTTTTATTCAAAATCGCCAATTTTTCTTATTTAGCGTTCAAATACTGAGATGAGACGTGCGCAGAGCGACAGAGAGGCACCGGCTGCTTCACTTCAGATTGCGCAATCACTCGCTGACGTGCTGCAGCTGTGAGCGATTTGGGAAGGCAGGAAAATTCCTGCCTCTTTTATGTCACTATTAAAATGTCCAAATACTTTTGCTATATAAACTACATTTCTATAGTTTAGCTGGTGAATATAATGTCTCGTGTTTTTGTCTAAAACTGTATCTGTGCGCTGAGCGATCTCATAAAACGGCTGTGAAGGTGTCAGTTTACACACACACACACAGGCGAGCCTCTGGAGGCGGGGCTACTGAGCTCAGGGTTCTGTTTCAGCCTCGCGCTGCAGGAGGAAAAGTGACAGCGCAAACAGAGCAAAAAGAGTAACTTTTCACAATCTACAAATATCTAGAACATTAAACACTTAACTAAAAGTTTTAGTATTTTGTTAACAATTTAGTTTTGATCATTTTTAAACATCAGCACAGAGTTTACATTTTTAACATGATTTCCCAACTCCCTGTATTGAAATAAACCGTCCCTTCAAACTAGTTCTATACCTTGACTTTGCAAAAATGTCAGTTCCCTTTAGACTAGCAGCTTTCTCTGGGACAAAATACATTTGAACATTTGAGGGTTCTATTACTAACAAAATATTATAGTCCACCAAATCAGAAAACTTCAGTACTTTGAGTTGTTTAAATAATATATTAGATAGATGACATAATAATTCTCACAGCTCCATCCATACATCCATCCATTTTCTTCAGCTTATCCGGGGTCGGGTCGCGGGGGTAGCAGCCTAAGTAGGGAGGCCCAGACTTCCCTCTCCCCAGCCACTTGGAGCAGCTCCTCTGGGGGAATCCCAAGGCGTTCCCAGGCCAGCCGAGAAACATAGTCCCTCCAGCGTGTCCTGGGTCTTCCTCTGGGTCTCCTCCCGGTGGGACATGCCCGGAACACCTCACCAGGGAGGCGTCCAGGAGGCATCCTAACCAGATGCCCGAGCCACCTCAACTGGCTCCTCTCGATGTGGAGAAGCAGCGGCTCTACTCCGAGTCCCTCCCGGATGACTGAGCTTCTCACCCTATCTCTAAGGGAGAGTCCAGCCACCCTGCGGAGAAAACTCATTTCAGCCGCTTGTATCCGAGATCTTGTTCTTTCGGTCATAACCCAAAGCTCATGACCATAGATGAGGGTGGGAACGTAGATCGATCGGTAAATTGAGAGCTTTGCCTTTTGACTCAGCTCTCTCTTCACCACGACAGACCGGTACAGCGCCCGCTTCACTGCGGACGCTGCACCTATCCGCCTATCGATCTCACGCTCCAGTTTTCCCTCATTCGTGAACAAGATCCCGAGATACTTAAACTCCTCCACTTGGGGCAGGACCTCCTCCCCGACCCGGAGAGGGCATGCTACCCTTTTCCGGCTCAAGACCATGGCCTCGGATTTGGAGGAACTGATCCTCATCCCGGCCGCATCACATTCAGCTGCAAACCGCTCCAGCGAAAGCTGTAGATCACGAGCTGATGAAGCCAATA
This sequence comes from Garcialebias charrua, assembly GCA_038048925.1. Taxonomy (NCBI): domain Eukaryota; kingdom Metazoa; phylum Chordata; class Actinopteri; order Cyprinodontiformes; family Rivulidae; genus Garcialebias; species Garcialebias charrua. Next base: position 5,983 of record JBBPBX010048638.1, on the reverse strand, counting down.
GGACCACATCATCTGCAAAAAACAGAGAAGCGATTCTAAGGCCACCAAAACGGATCCTCTCAACACCTTGGCTGCGCCTAGAAATTCTGTCCATAAAAGTTATAAACAGAATCGGTGACAAAGGGCAACCTTGGCGGAGTCCAACTCTCACCGGAAACGAGCCTGACTTACTGCCGGCAATGCGGACCAAGCTCTGACACCGGTCGTACAGGGACCTAACAGCCCATATCAATGGGCCTGGTACCCCATACTCCCGGAGTACCCGCCACAGAACCCCCCGAGGGACGCGGTCGAATGCCTTTTCCAAGTCTACAAAGCACATGTAAACTGGTTGGGCAAACTCCCACGCACCCTCCAGGACCCTGTTGAGGGTGTAGAGCTGGTCTAGTGTTCCACGACCAGGACGAAAACCACACTGCTCCTCCTGAATCCGAGGTTCGACTATCCGACGGACCCTCCTCTCCAGAACCCCTGAATAGACCTTACCAGGGAGGCTTAAGAGTGTGATCCCTCTATAGTTGGAACACACCCTACGGTCCCCCTTTTTGAATAGGGGAACCACCACCCCAGTCTGCCAATCCAAGGGAACTGCCCCCGATGTCCACGCGATATTGCAGAGTCGCGTAAGCCAACACAACCCCACAACATCCAGAGCCCTAAGGAACTCAGGACGAATCTCATCCACCCCCGGAGCCTTGCCACCGCGGAGCTTTTTAACCACCTCGGCGACCTCAGCACCAGAGATTGGAGAGCCCGACCCAAAGTCCCCAGGCTCCGCTTCCTCAGTGGAAGACGTGCCAGTAGGATTGAGGAGGTCTTCGAAGTATTCCGCCCACCGACTCACAACATCCCGAGTTGAGGTCAACAGCACGCCATCCCCACCATAAATGGTGTTGGTCGCGTACCGCTTTCCCCCCCTGAGACGCCGGATGGTGGACCAGAATCGCCTCGAAGCCGTACGGAAGTCATTCTCCATGGCCTCTCCGAACTCCTCCCACGCCCGAGTTTTTGCCTCAGCAACCACCCGAGCCGCATGCCGCTTGGACTGCCGGTACCTATCTGCTGCTTCCGGGGTCCCACAGGCCAAAAAGGCCCAATAGGACTCCTTCTTCAGCTTGACAGCATCCCTCACCGCCGGTGTCCACCACCGGGTTCGAGGGTTGCCACCACGACAGGCACCAACAACCTTGCGGCCACAACTCCGATAAGCTGCCTCGACAATAGAGGCGCGAAACATGGCCCACTCGGGCTCAATGTCCCCCGCCTCCCTCGGAACGTGTTCAAAGCTCTCCCGGAGGTGGGAGTTAAAGCTCCGTCTTACGGGAGACTCTGCCAGACGTTCCCAGCAGACCCTCACAATACGTTTGGGTCTGCCAGGTCTGACCGGCATCCTCCCCCACCATCGGAGCCAACTCACCACCAGGTAGTGGTCAGTTGACAGCTCCGCCCCTCTCTTCACCCGAGTGTCCAGGACATGCGGCCGCAGATCAGATGAGACGACAACAAAGTCGATCATTGAACTACGACCTAGGGTGTCCTGGTGCCAAGAGCACATATGGACACCCTTATGCCTGAACATGGTGTTCGTTATGGACAATCCATGACGAGCACAGAAGTCCAACAACAGAACACCACTCGGGTTCAGATCAGGGGGGCCGTTCCTCCCAACCACACCCCTCCAGGTCTCACTGTCATTGCCCACGTGAGCGTTGAAGTCCCCCAGCAGAACAAGGGAGTCCCCAGGAGGCGCACCCTCCAATACCCCCTCCAAGGACTCCAAAAAGGGTGGGTAATCTGCGCTGCCGTTCGGCGCATAGGCACAAACAACAGTCAGAGCCCGTCCCCCCACACGTAGGCGAAGGGAGGCTACCCTCTCGTTCACCGGGGTGAACCCCAACGTACAGGCACCAAGATGGGGGGCAACAAGTATGCCCACTCCTGCTCGGCGCCTCTCACCAGGGGCAACTCCAGAGTGGAAGAGTGTCCAACCCCTCTCAAGGAAACTGGTTCCAGAGCCAGAGCCATGCGTTGAGGTGAGTCCGACTATTTCTAGCCGGAACCTCTCAACCTCACACACTAGCTCAGGCTCCTTCCCCACCAGAGAGGTGACATTCCATGTCCCAATGGCCAGCTTCTGTAGCCGAGGATCAGACCGCCAGGGTCCCCGCCCTCGGCCACCACCCATTCCACAATGCACCCGACCCCTTTGGCCCCTCCCACAGGTGGTGAGCCTATGGGAAGGGGGACCCACGTCTCCTCTTCGGGCTGTGCCCGGCCGAGCTCCATGGGTGAAAGCCCGGCCACCAGGCGCTCGCCAACGTGCCCCTCCTCCGGGCCTGGCTCCAGAGTGGGGCCCCGGTGACCCGCGTCCGGGCGAGGGAACATTGTTTCCATTTATATTATTCATCATAAGGGGTCTTGTGGGCTGCGCTTTGTCTCGTCCCTCACCTAGGACCTGTCTGCCTTGGGTGACCCTACTAGGGGCATAAAGCCCCTGACAGCATAGCTCCTAGGATCATTGGGACACTCAAACCCCTCCACCACGGTAAGGTGGCAGCCCAGGGAAGGGATTCTCACAGCTCTTTTCTGTAAAATAAAAATAGATTTTGTTATAGTTTAATTTAATTTATAAGTAAAAGTAAGACTAAAATATTTTTTTCTCCAAATTAAATGTGCTTTTTTTTGTGTGCTACAGTTTGTATGTGTAAAGATTGCTGATATGAGATTTTAAACACAACCCGTTAACTGCTGCCAATCAAATGGTGAATAAACTACTCTGTAGGGTTCATGTATTATAAAAGAAGAAAATAACGCTATCCAAAGCGCGGAAGAAGCTATGGCAGACAGAAGCCAAAATGTGGAGAACATTTTTTGTCTGTTTTTTATATTACATATGAAAAAAAACTGCACAGTGCCTCACCAGCCATGAACCTCACCGCACGTCACTGGTCTGCACCCATATTTATTTGAGCCTTACCGTTCAGGGAGCGAGGTGGACTCTGAGATTTCTTGACAAAGTTTTTCATCTTTTGGGAAAGTGAAAAGGCTCACTTGTTCACTGGCGATATTAGAACCGCCAAATGCGACACAACGTACCGGCATTTTTCAAGTTATGCAAAAAAAAAAAAGGCGATCTTGAACATAATGAAACTGCGTTCTAATAGCACCCGCAGATTGAGCTTCATGTCCCTACGTCACATATTGTCGCATGCGGAAGTACCCGGATGTCCTGTGATGAAACACGACGCCAAGTTTAAAATCACTTTGAAACGAATGTTCGTTGATTTATCATTTTGCTTGTAAAAACGAACATAGTTGAATGATACAAAATATGTTGTGCCACTTTATACATAGTTCCAACATCGTGTCACAACACCTTTAATGTCTTGTCTTGGACGTTTTGTGTATCTACTGACTGTGAAACAAATGACCCCTTGGGGATAATAAAGATTCTTGAACTGGAACAGTCTGCTCTGATTTGGTCAACCTCTGGCTTAAAACGCCAGCTGTGAACAATGACGCAGCTCATTTCCAACACAACCAGCCGGGTCAAACGTTTTGACCCAACGTTTTGTCCAACCACCCCCCAGCTCCTAACCCAACATCTTCATCCCGGCAGCTGAGTTACCAGAATAACCCAGCAGTTGTTAGAGTGCAGGAAGTGTTAAATCAAGCAAAGTGCGTTGTTTCATGGAAATCAGAGCTGTTAACGTTTTAACAAGAATAGTAATTTTAAAGTAAACTACTTGACCTGTGTTACATGGAGAAAAAAAAATCAAAATATAATTGGCTTTTCTTAATTAATCCTCCTTCTGTTCAAGGAGTTAGGCAGTTAAAAGTTAAAAGAAGCGAAAGGTGATTGATCTTGTGACTACTACAGCTAACTTTGTTTCTAATTGGTTGTAATAAATAAATAAAGTTGTTTTGATTAGTTGGATTTGGAGCTCTGTAGATCGTTCGTCTCCTCAGCAGGAGGGACAGCTGCGTCTCTCCTGAGCGTTTGCTCCTCGTATCAGATGTTCTTCTTTTTGGCTGCTCCCTTCCACAGTGAGTGATGCCACGTGAAAGATTTTGGCGCATGCTTCACACCAGATGTCCTTCCTGATGCAACCTGGGCTCAAACCTGCGACTTTAGGGTTATAAGACCGCAGCTCTGAGCTACCGCGCTACAGGTGTTTGATACCTGCTTATTAAAACATGATGGGAAGAAAAAAGAAAGTCACTTGCTCCTCCCCCCTCCATGTCCCCGGTCACGCTCCGTCCTGCTTTAATTCTCATCCTCTTCCTCCCACCTTCACTTGTTTTTTCTCAGCTCGAGAGGAAGCTCAGAGCACTGATTATTTGCATTTTATGTTTTTATTTGACTTTGATTTCCCGCGTTTGGTTGTTTGAGATTGAGCAGGGAGGAGGGGTTGTCATGTTGAGCGCTGAAGTTCAGGGCCCCCCCAAGCTGTCATGTCTTTGTGCTCAAGGGCCCTTCACTGAATGCTTGCTTTACCCTCTGACCTCGCTGTGCAAAATTAGGGTTTGCAAAAAATAATTTTACACTCCACGGACACACTATTCAGAAAATTAATGAAAGGGAACATCATATTTGACTACAGGAAGGAATATGCGGGAAAAAACATTAAGAATTTAACAAAAAATGACAAAAAGCAGGAGAATGAAGATAAAATGAGAGCGAGATGAAACACGAGAGCGGCGCGTAAGCCAACGCAGAAATCAATGCAATCAGAGCATCGGCAATATCCTATTGATTCGCACGCAGCCGAACAATATTCACAATATTTCAACATGAAATAACTAATATTACCATGGAAACAGAGATTAGGCAGACTGCAAAAGCCCAACCGTAAATGAGATAAGGTGTGTGCATGCCTCAACGTTCAGGCTAATCTCAGGCTCGCATCTCTTTCACGTTCCTCATAAGGGAGATAAAAGCTTGTCATAGTTATTGCACAGGAGATGTGTTTACATGCAGCCAATCAAGTGTGAAACAGCCGAGAGGGGCCGGCGGTGATTGCATATCGATGTGCACGTTTGGGAGACGACTGCTTGGCCGTCAACCTGTTGAGGAGAGATCGGGTATCAGACGCTGTAAGGTGGGGTGACGATCAGAAAGAGACGCTGCTGACCTTTCAAAAATACACGTTTACAGATTAAAAAACGCGGCATTAAAGGAATCAGATGACTGCCCAGATCGGATCATTTAAAGATGAAAGGAGAATTTTAAAAGCCAGAAAACACAAAGTGATTTAAATGCAAATGTCTTTATTTTTTTCTCTATTTATATATTTTCATCTCCATCCACACGTTCAAACAAAAATAATGAAATGTTCAAGAAACCACTATAAGAATGTCCAGAGAAATTATGTATCACAGAGAGAGACTTCTTAGTTTGGCTAAAGCTGCTTCCGAAAAGGTTGTAGCTACTGTTTTATTGTTGTTCTTGTTCTTGTTCTTCTTTTTCTTCTTAATTTTCTTTTTTTCTTCTTCTTTGTCTTGTTGTTGTTCTTGTACTTTTTCATTTAAACTTTTTCTTCTTCTTGATCTTGTTTATTTTGTTCTTTTTCTTCTTTGTGTTGTTGTTGTTTTTCATTTCTTTTTCTCCTTCTTGATCTTGTTGTTCTTTTTTCTTTTTATTCTTTGTCTTGTTGTTGTTGTTGTTGTTGTTCCTTTCGTTTTTTGTTTTCTTCTTGATCTTGTTGTTATTGTTCTTTTCTTCTTGATCTTTTTGTTATTGTTCTTTTCTTCTTGATCTTGTTGTTATTGTTCTTTTCTTCTTGTTGGTATTGTTCTTTTCTTCTTTATCTCATTGTTATTGTTCTTTTCTTCTTGATGTTCTTGTTCTTTTTCTTCTTTTTCTTATTCTTTGTCATGTTGTTGTTGTTGTTGTTGTTGTTGTTGTTGTTGTTGTTGTTGTTGTTGTTCTTCTTCTTCTTTTTCATTTCTTTTTGATCTTGTTGTTATAGTTCTTTTTCTT
>JBBPBX010048637.1:0-25676 GCA_038048925.1 Garcialebias charrua | reverse complement strand
AGGTGTGTTGTCACAGGCTGTGTGTGTAGTGTGTGTTGTCACAGGCTGTGTGTGTAGGTGTGTTGTCACAGGCTGTGTGTGTAGGTGTGTTGTCACAGGCTGTGTGTGTAGTTGTGTTGTCACAGGCTGTGTGTGTAGGTGTGTTGTCACAGGCTGTGTGTGTAGTTGTGTTGTCACAGGCTGTGTGTGTAGGTGTGTTGTCACAGGCTGTGTGTGTAGGTGTGTTGTCACAGGCTGTGTGTGTAGGTGTGTTGTCACAGGCTGTGTGTGTAGGTGTGTTGTCACAGGCTGTGTGTGTAGTTGTGTTGTCACAGGCTGTGTGTGTAGGTGTGTTGTCACAGGCTGTGTGTGTAGGTGTGTTGTCACAGGCTGTGTGTGTAGTTGTGTTGTCACAGGCTGTGTGTGTAGTTGTGTTGTCACAGGCTGTGTGTGTAGGTGTGTTGTCACAGGCTGTGTGTGTAGTTGTGTTGTCACAGGCTGTGTGTGTAGGTGTGTTGTCACAGGCTGTGTGTGTAGTTGTGTTGTCACAGGCTGTGTGTGTAGGTGTGTTGTCACAGGCTGTGTGTGTAGGTGTGTTGTCACAGGCTGTGTGTGTAGTTGTGTTGTCACAGGCTGTGTGTGTAGGTGTGTTGTCACAGGCTGTGTGTGTAGTTGTGTTGTCACAGGCTGTGTGTGTAGTTGTGTTGTCACAGGCTGTGTGTGTAGGTGTGTTGTCACAGGCTGTGTGTGTAGTTGTGTTGTCACAGGCTGTGTGTGTAGTGTGTTGTCACAGGCTGTGTGTGTAGGTGTGTTGTCACAGGCTGTGTGTGTAGGTGTGTTGTCACAGGCTGTGTGTGTAGTTGTGTTGTCACAGGCTGTGTGTGTAGTTGTGTTGTCACAGGCTGTGTGTGTAGTTGTGTTGTCACAGGCTGTGTGTGTAGGTGTGTTGTCACAGGCTGTGTGTGTAGGTGTGTTGTCACAGGCTGTGTGTGTAGGTGTGTTGTCACAGGCTGTGTGTGTAGGTGTGTTGTCACAGGCTGTGTGTGTAGTTGTGTTGTCACAGGCTGTGTGTGTAGTTGTGTTGTCACAGGCTGTGTGTGTAGTTGTGTTGTCACAGGCTGTGTGTGTAGTTGTGTTGTCACAGGCTGTGTGTGTAGTTGTGTTGTCACAGGCTGTGTGTGTAGTTGTGTTGTCACAGGCTGTGTGTGTAGTTGTGTTGTCACAGGCTGTGTGTGTAGTTGTGTTGTCACAGGCTGTGTGTGTAGGTGTGTTGTCACAGGCTGTGTGTGTAGTTGTGTTGTCACAGGCTGTGTGTGTAGTTGTGTTGTCACAGGCTGTGTGTGTAGTTGTGTTGTCACAGGCTGTGTGTGTAGTTGTGTTGTCACAGGCTGTGTGTGTAGTTGTGTTGTCACAGGCTGTGTGTGTAGTTGTGTTGTCACAGGCTGTGTGTGTAGTTGTGTTGTCACAGGCTGTGTGTGTAGTTGTGTTGTCACAGGCTGTGTGTGTAGGTGTGTTGTCACAGGCTGTGTGTGTAGGTGTGTTGTCACAGGCTGTGTGTGTAGGTGTGTTGTCACAGGCTGTGTGTGTAGTTGTGTTGTCACAGGCTGTGTGTGTAGTTGTGTTGTCACAGGCTGTGTGTGTAGGTGTGTTGTCACAGGCTGTGTGTGTAGTTGTGTTGTCACAGGCTGTGTGTGTAGTTGTGTTGTCACAGGCTGTGTGTGTAGTTGTGTTGTCACAGGCTGTGTGTGTAGTTGTGTTGTCACAGGCTGTGTGTGTAGGTGTGTTGTCACAGGCTGTGTGTGTAGTTGTGTTGTCACAGGCTGTGTGTGTAGTTGTGTTGTCACAGGCTGTGTGTGTAGTTGTGTTGTCACAGGCTGTGTGTGTAGTTGTGTTGTCACAGGCTGTGTGTGTAGGTGTGTTGTCACAGGCTGTGTGTGTAGTTGTGTTGTCACAGGCTGTGTGTGTAGTTGTGTTGTCACAGGCTGTGTGTGTAGTTGTGTTGTCACAGGCTGTGTGTGTAGGTGTGTTGTCACAGGCTGTGTGTGTAGGTGTGTTGTCACAGGCTGTGTGTGTAGGTGTGTTGTCACAGGCTGTGTGTGTAGTTGTGTTGTCACAGGCTGTGTGTGTAGTTGTGTTGTCACAGGCTGTGTGTGTAGTTGTGTTGTCACAGGCTGTGTGTGTAGTTGTGTTGTCACAGGCTGTGTGTGTAGTTGTGTTGTCACAGGCTGTGTGTGTAGTTGTGTTGTCACAGGCTGTGTGTGTAGGTGTGTTGTCACAGGCTGTGTGTGTAGGTGTGTTGTCACAGGCTGTGTGTGTAGTTGTGTTGTCACAGGCTGTGTGTGTAGGTGTGTTGTCACAGGCTGTGTGTGTAGGTGTGTTGTCACAGGCTGTGTGTGTAGGTGTGTTGTCACAGGCTGTGTGTGTAGGTGTGTTGTCACAGGCTGTGTGTGTAGTTGTGTTGTCACAGGCTGTGTGTGTAGGTGTGTTGTCACAGGCTGTGTGTGTAGGTGTGTTGTCACAGGCTGTGTGTGTAGTTGTGTTGTCACAGGCTGTGTGTGTAGGTGTGTTGTCACAGGCTGTGTGTGTAGGTGTGTTGTCACAGGCTGTGTGTGTAGGTGTGTTGTCACAGGCTGTGTGTGTAGGTGTGTTGTCACAGGCTGTGTGTGTAGGTGTGTTGTCACAGGCTGTGTGTGTAGGTGTGTTGTCACAGGCTGTGTGTGTAGGTGTGTTGTCACAGGCTGTGTGTCACTCAGACACATCTCTGCTCCTTCCAGCCTCCACCGGCCCTTTTAGCTCCTCCCACCAGAACCCGAGCTCCACCGAGCGCTGGAGGGTTTCCTCGGCCAGCACACCGGACATCACGCAGCGGCCCCGGCGTCACAACTTCACGCCGGTAAGAGGAGTTCCTCCACGGTCCAATCAGAGTCTCCAGACTCAGTTCTGAGAACCACAGCTGATAAACCGTATGGAGGAACCAAACACAAAACACCTGCTCAGGTCAGTCCAGATGTTTTGAAGTGCTGCTGGTTCTCGCCTGACGCCTCCAGGTGGACAAGAAGAAGAAGGAGAAGAAAGACAAGCAGCGGGAGAACGAGAAGGAGAAGAATGCTCTGACCAAGAAGAGACGGATGACATCATCACCAAGTGCCACCACCCAGAGGTCCAGGCCTGAGAGCAGGTAAGGAGGTGCTCCGAGGAGGAGACGGAGGAGGCCTCATCAGTGCAGGCGTCTCCTCCTCTGTGTTTATGTGAAGAACATGAAGCTCATTCTGCTCCTCAGCGTAACGAGACCCAGGAACAGACCTCCTTCACCTGCTGCTCCTAAACCTCGTCCCCTGTCCCCATTGGTGCCGGCAGCAGCCTGTAGGACACCTGTTGGCAAAAAGACTCCTCCTCCTCCTGCCACCACCAAGACCCGACCCAAACGGGCCCAGACGCCTGTCAGAGTCCAGCCTCAGACCATCTCTACGGTCGCCGTGGAAACCGGTCCTGAACCTCAGCAGCCTGAGGAGGAGGAGCCGAGTGAGTGAGGTCATCACAGTGCAATGAAGGAGAGCAACACATGAACCAGAACTGAACCTCTGTGTTTCTCTCTCCTCCTCTCTCCTCCTCTGTCCTCCTCCTTCTGAACCTCTGTGTTTCTCTCTCCTCCTCTCTCCTCCTCCTTCTGAACCTCTGTGTTTCTCTCTCCTCCTCTCTCCTCCTCCTTCTCCTCCTTCTGAACCTCTGTGTTTCTCTCTCCTCCTCTCTCCTCCTCCTTCTGAACCTCTGTGTTTCTCTCTCCTCCTCTCTCCTCCTCCTTCTCCTCCTTCTGAACCTCTGTGTTTCTCTCTCCTCCTCTCTCCTCCTCCTTCTGAACCTCTGTGTTTCTCTCTCCTCCTCTCTCCTCCTCCTTCTGAACCTCTGTGTTTCTCTCTCCTCCTCTCTCCTCCTCCTTCTCCTCCTTCTGAACCTCTGTGTTTCTCTCTCCTCCTCTCTCCTCCTCCTTCTGAACCTCTGTGTTTCTCTCTCCTCCTCTCTCCTCCTCCTCCTCCTCCTTCTGAACCTCTGTGTTTCTCTCTCCTCCTCTCTCCTCCTCCTTCTGAACCTCTGTGTTTCTCTCTCCTCCTCTCTCCTCCTCCTTCTGAACCTCTGTGTTTCTCTCTCCTCCTCTCTCCTCCTCCTTCTCCTCCTTCTGAACCTCTGTGTTTCTCTCTCCTCCTCTCTCCTCCTCCTTCTGAACCTCTGTGTTTCTCTCTCCTCCTCTCTCCTCCTCTCTCCTCCTCCTTCTGAACCTCTGTGTTTCTCTCTCCTCCTCTCTCCTCCTCCTTCTGAACCTCTGTGTTTCTCTCTCCTCCTCTCTCCTCCTCCTTCTGAACCTCTGTGTTTCTCTCTCCTCCTCGCTCCTCCTCCTTCTGAACCTCTGTGTTTCTCTCTCCTCCTCGCTCCTCCTCCTTCTGAACCTCTGTGTTTCTCTCTCCTCCTCGCTCCTCCTCCTTCTGAACCTCTGTGTTTCTCTCTCCTCCTCTCTCCTCCTCCTTCTGAACCTCTGTGTTTCTCTCTCCTCCTCTCTCCTCCTCCTTCTGAACCTCTGTGTTTCTCTCTCCTCCTCGCTCCTCCTCCTTCTGAACCTCTGTGTTTCTCTCTCCTCCTCGCTCCTCCTCCTTCTCCTCCTTCTGAACCTCTGTGTTTCTCTCTCCTCCTCTGTCCTCCTCCTCCTCCTCGTGTAACAGCCGGGAATGTCCCTGCCATCGTGGTCTCCTCAGCTCAGCTTACACCTCCTTCTCTGAGCCCGGCAGTCGTATCGACAGCGTCTCCGTCTGCAGCGAGTGCACAGCCGACTGCTCCTCCTGCAGCTGCCTCCGTCACTGCTCCTCCTGCAGCTGCCTCCGTCACTGCTCCTCCTGCAGCTGCCTCCGTCACTGCTCCTCCTGCAGCTGCCTCCGTCACTGCTCCTCCTGCAGCTGCCTCCGTCACTGCTCCTCCTGCAGCTGCCTCCGTCGCTGCTCCTCCTGCTCCACCTGCAGGCACTTCCCCCTCAGCTGTACCAACCAGCAAACCGTCAGCTGGCACCAACGACCCCGAGGAGGCGGCTCGTGTCCTGGCAGATAAACGAAGACAAGCCAGAGAGCAGAGGGAGAAGGAGGAGCAGGAGCGTCTGGAGCAGGAGCACCGCAACAGGTGAGACTGGGACAAACGGGTCCCTGCAGAGGAGCAGGACTTGACACAAGCTCAGGGTCGACCTGCAGTGTTGAAGCTTTACAAACTGCAGCTGCTGTCACACCTCTGAATCTCTTCAGGATTCTCCGAGAGGAGGCGATGGCCCGCGAGGCGGAGGAGAGGAATCTCCGAGAGGAGGAGGCCCGTTTCATGGTGGAGCAGCAGCGCCTGAGAGACGAAGCTCAACGACTTCAGGAGGAGAAGGAGATCCAGCAGAGAGCCAAAGCTGACCAAGAGGAGAACCAGAGGCTGCAGAGTCAGGTGAGCCTGCACCAGGAGGTGTTTCCTGTTTCACCTGACTCCTGCAGGAGCAGCGGGAGCTGGGTGTCCTTTAGAAGATCTGTAAATGTTTTGTTGTGAGCTCTGCAGACTCTCTGCAGCAGAGGTGGAGGAGCGACAGAAACCCTCGCAGACACATTAACAAGCAGAAATGATTCTTTAATGACTTGAGAGCCTCCAGTGATCTGTGAGGAATCAAACATCAGTGAGCACTGAGGCATGCTGGGTAACTGTAAGTAACTGTGCATTAACCACATGAGGTCATATGATCCCACATGAAGGAAGCTCATTAAGCATCTGGGAGGAAAAGACTGACTGAGAGCGCGACATCTCCCAGTCCCATTAAACCAGAGAGTCTTCACAGAGCAGCTGCTGCCTTCAGCTGTTTGAATGTAAACAGCCGAGAGTAAAAAGTGTTCACCTGCAGGCTGCTGCCTTCAGCTGTTTGAATGTAAACAGCCGAGAGTAAAAAGTGTTCACCTGCAAGCTGCTGCCAGCCTGATGGAGGTGAAGGTGGGCTGAGCTGCATGAAGCCTCGGATATAGTTGACGCGTCGCATAGGGCGCGCGGCCAAAGTGACGCAATCGCGAAGTCCCCGCCCCCGCGCTTTGGCCAGCGCGTTGGTTTCGCGCGTGGTCGTGCACCTCCCAAATTTTGAAGCTCCGCAAGCCTAGCGCGCGCGCCGAATTGATTGACAGGTCGGGTAGGGACCTCCCCGACAGCCTTCACGCCAGAATCTGCAGCTGTCTGCGCCGCTGTGGTCGTGGAAACGGCGTCGCGACGCATGGAGGAATGTTTTTTATGTGATTCAAATGTTTTAAATTCCCCGAGCGAGCGGAAAGCCATTTGTTTTTGTTGTGTGATTTCAAACAGTTCTTCTTCTACGGTAGATTTCTTCTTCTACACCCTTTCTTGCAACATATGTACAGGTTTTAGAGGGTACTGCCACCTGCTGGTCAGTAAAAGAACAGCACTTTGCCATGCGCTGCCGTGCCACACTATAAACGCATGCACAGTGCGCGCGCAGCACGCGCGCTCCAGCTTGCGGACCAAAGCGCGACTATATCCGAGGCTTCAGAGTCAGATGAGTCAAACACTGCAGCAGTAAGTTCAGTTCTCACTGCGCCTGCTGCTAGTATATCGTATTGTCGTAGTGTCTCCAGATCATGTGATCTGTACAGTGAGGACTGTTACACAGATCATGTGATCAGTACAGTGAGGATTTGACACAGATCATGTGATCAGTGCAGTGAGGCTTTGACACAGATCATGTGATCAGTGCAGTGAGGCCTGTTACACAGATCATGTGATCAGTACAGTGAGGCCTGTGACACAGATCATGTGATCAGTACAGTGAGGCCTGTGACACAGATCATGTGATCAGTGCAGTGAGGCCTGTGACACAGATCATGTGATCAGTGCAGTGAGGCCTGTTACACAGATCATGTGATCAGTACAGTGAGGCCTGTGACACAGATCATGTGATCAGTACAGTGAGGCCTGTGACACAGATCATGTGATCAGTACAGTGAGGCCTGTGACACAGATCATGTGATCAGTACAGTGAGGCCTGTGACACAGATCATGTGATCAGTACAGTGAGGCCTGTGACACAGATCATGTGATCAGTACAGTGAGGCCTGTGACACAGATCATGTGATCAGTGCAGTGAGGCCTGTTACACAGATCATGTGATCAGTACAGTGAGGCCTGTGACACAGATCATGTGATCAGTACAGTGAGGCCTGTGACACAGATCATGTGATCAGTACAGTGAGGCCTGTGACACAGATCATGTGATCAGTACAGTGAGGCCTGTGACACAGATCATGTGATCAGTACAGTGAGGCCTGTGACACAGATCATGTGATCAGTACAGTGAGGCCTGTGACACAGATCATGTGATCAGTACAGTGAGGCCTGTGACACAGATCAATGTGATCAGTACAGTGAGGCCTGTGACACAGATCATGTGATCAGTACAGTGAGGCCTGTGACACAGATCATGTGATCAGTACAGTGAGGCCTGTGACACAGATCATGTGATCAGTACAGTGAGGCCTGTGACACAGATCAATGTGATCAGTACAGTGAGGCCTGTTACACAGATCATGTGATCAGTGCAGTGAGGACTGTGACACAGATCATGTGATCAGTGCAGTGAGGCCTGTGACACAGATCATGTGATCAGTGCAGTGAGGCCTGTGACACAGATCATGTGATCAGTGCAGTGAGGCCTGTGACACAGATCATGTGATCAGTGCAGTGAGGCCTGTGACACAGATCATGTGATCAGTGCAGTGAGGACTGTGACACAGATCATGTGATCAGTGCAGTGAGGCCTGTGACACAGATCATGTGATCAGTGCAGTGAGGACTGTGACACAGATCATGTGATCAGTGCAGTGAGGACTGTGACACAGATCATGTGATCAGTGCAGTGAGGACTGTGACACAGATCATGTGATCAGTGCAGTGAGGACTGTGACACAGATCATGTGATCAGTGCAGTGAGGACTGTGACACAGATCATGTGATCAGTGCAGTGAGGACTGTGACACAGATCATGTGATCAGTGCAGTGAGGACTGTGACACAGATCATGTGATCAGTGCAGTGAGGCCTGTGACACAGATCATGTGATCAGTGCAGTGAGGACTGTGACACAGATCATGTGATCAGTGCAGTGAGGACTGTGACACAGATCATGTGATCAGTGCAGTGAGGCCTGTGACACAGATCATGTGATCAGTACAGTGAGGCCTGTGACACAGATCAATGTGATCAGTACAGTGAGGCCTGTGACACAGATCAATGTGATCAGTACAGTGAGGCCTGTTACACAGATCATGTGATCAGTGCAGTGAGGACTGTGACACAGATCATGTGATCAGTGCAGTGAGGCCTGTGACACAGATCATGTGATCAGTGCAGTGAGGCCTGTGACACAGATCATGTGATCAGTGCAGTGAGGCCTGTGACACAGATCATGTGATCAGTGCAGTGAGGCCTGTGACACAGATCATGTGATCAGTGCAGTGAGGACTGTGACACAGATCATGTGATCAGTGCAGTGAGGCCTGTGACACAGATCATGTGATCAGTGCAGTGAGGACTGTGACACAGATCATGTGATCAGTGCAGTGAGGACTGTGACACAGATCATGTGATCAGTGCAGTGAGGACTGTGACACAGATCATGTGATCAGTGCAGTGAGGCCTGTGACACAGATCATGTGATCAGTGCAGTGAGGACTGTGACACAGATCATGTGATCAGTGCAGTGAGGACTGTGACACAGATCATGTGATCAGTGCAGTGAGGACTGTGACACAGATCATGTGATCAGTGCAGTGAGGACTGTGACACAGATCATGTGATCAGTGCAGTGAGGCCTGTGACACAGATCATGTGATCAGTGCAGTGAGGACTGTGACACAGATCATGTGATCAGTGCAGTGAGGCCTGTGACACAGATCATGTGATCAGTGCAGTGAGGCCTGTGACACAGATCATGTGATCAGTGCAGTGAGGCCTGTGACACAGATCATGTGATCAGTGCAGTGAGGCCTGTGACACAGATCATGTGATCAGTGCAGTGAGGCCTGTGACACAGATCATGTGATCAGTGCAGTGAGGTCTGTGACACAGATCATGTGATCAGTGCAGTGAGGCCTGTGACACAGATCATGTGATCAGTGCAGTGAGGCCTGTTACACAGATCATGTGATCAGTACAGTGAGGCCTGTGACACAGATCAATGTGATCAGTACAGTGAGGCCTGTGACACAGATCAATGTGATCAGTACAGTGAGGCCTGTGACACAGATCATGTGATCAGTGCAGTGAGGTCTGTGACACAGATCATGTGATCAGTGCAGTGAGGCCTGTGACACAGATCATGTGATCAGTGCAGTGAGGCCTGTGACACAGATCATGTGATCAGTGCAGTGAGGCCTGTTACACAGATCATGTGATCAGTGCAGTGAGGCCTGTGACACAGATCATGTGATCAGTGCAGTGAGGACTGTGACACAGATCATGTGATCAGTGCAGTGAGGACTGTGACACAGATCATGTGATCAGTGCAGTGAGGACTGTGACACAGATCATGTGATCAGTGCAGTGAGGCCTGTGACACAGATCATGTGATCAGTGCAGTGAGGCCTGTGACACAGATCATGTGATCAGTGCAGTGAGGACTGTGACACAGATCATGTGATCAGTGCAGTGAGGCCTGTGACACAGATCATGTGATCAGTGCAGTGAGGCCTGTGACACAGATCATGTGATCAGTGCAGTGAGGCCTGTGACACAGATCATGTGATCAGTGCAGTGAGGCCTGTGACACAGATCATGTGATCAGTGCAGTGAGGCCTGTGACACAGATCATGTGATCAGTGCAGTGAGGCCTGTGACACAGATCATGTGATCAGTGCAGTGAGGACTGTGACACAGATCATGTGATCAGTGCAGTGAGGACTGTGACACAGATCATGTGATCAGTGCAGTGAGGACTGTGACACAGATCATGTGATCAGTGCAGTGAGGACTGTGACACAGATCATGTGATCAGTGCAGTGAGGCCTGTGACACAGATCATGTGATCAGTGCAGTGAGGACTGTGACACAGATCATGTGATCAGTGCAGTGAGGCCTGTGACACAGATCATGTGATCAGTGCAGTGAGGACTGTGACACAGATCATGTGATCAGTGCAGTGAGGCCTGTGACACAGATCATGTGATCAGTGCAGTGAGGCCTGTGACACAGATCATGTGATCAGTGCAGTGAGGCCTGTGACACAGATCATGTGATCAGTGCAGTGAGGCCTGTGACACAGATCATGTGATCAGTGCAGTGAGGCCTGTGACACAGATCATGTGATCAGTGCAGTGAGGCCTGTGACACAGATCATGTGATCAGTGCAGTGAGGCCTGTGACACAGATCATGTGATCAGTGCAGTGAGGCCTGTTACACAGATCATGTGATCAGTGCAGTGAGGCCTGTTACACAGATCATGTGATCAGTGCAGTGAGGCCTGTTACACAGATCATGTGATCAGTGCAGTGAGGCCTGTTACACAGATCATGTGATCAGTGCAGTGAGGCCTGTTACACAGATCATGTGATCAGTGCAGTGAGGTCTGTTACACAGATCATGTGATCAGTGCAGTGAGGCCTGTTACACAGATCATGTGATCAGTGCAGTGAGGCCTGTGACACAGATCATGTGATCAGTGCAGTGAGGCCTGTGACACAGATCATGTGATCAGTGCAGTGAGGCCTGTGACACAGATCATGTGATCAGTGCAGTGAGGACTGTGACACAGATCATGTGATCAGTGCAGTGAGGCCTGTGACACAGATCATGTGATCAGTGCAGTGAGGCCTGTGACACAGATCATGTGATCAGTGCAGTGAGGCCTGTGACACAGATCATGTGATCAGTGCAGTGAGGCCTGTGACACAGATCATGTGATCAGTGCAGTGAGGCCTGTGACACAGATCATGTGATCAGTGCAGTGAGGCCTGTGACACAGATCATGTGATCAGTGCAGTGAGGCCTGTGACACAGATCATGTGATCAGTGCAGTGAGGACTGTGACACAGATCATGTGATCAGTGCAGTGAGGCCTGTGACACAGATCATGTGATCAGTGCAGTGAGGCCTGTTACACAGATCATGTGATCAGTGCAGTGAGGCCTGTTACACAGATCATGTGATCAGTGCAGTGAGGCCTGTGACACAGATCATGTGATCAGTGCAGTGAGGCCTGTTACACAGATCATGTGATCAGTGCAGTGAGGCCTGTTACACAGATCATGTGATCAGTGCAGTGAGGTCTGTGACACAGATCATGTGATCAGTGCAGTGAGGCCTGTTACACAGATCATGTGATCAGTGCAGTGAGGCCTGTTACACAGATCATGTGATCAGTGCAGTGAGGCCTGTGACACAGATCATGTGATCAGTGCAGTGAGGCCTGTTACACAGATCATGTGATCAGTGCAGTGAGGCCTGTGACACAGATCATGTGATCAGTGCAGTGAGGCCTGTGACACAGATCATGTGATCAGTGCAGTGAGGCCTGTTACACAGATCATGTGATCAGTGCAGTGAGGCCTGTTACACAGATCATGTGATCAGTGCAGTGAGGCCTGTGACACAGATCATGTGATCAGTGCAGTGAGGACTGTGACACAGATCATGTGATCAGTGCAGTGAGGACTGTGACACAGATCATGTGATCAGTGCAGTGAGGACTGTGACACAGATCATGTGATCAGTGCAGTGAGGCCTGTGACACAGATCATGTGATCAGTGCAGTGAGGCCTGTGACACAGATCATGTGATCAGTGCAGTGAGGCCTGTGACACAGATCATGTGATCAGTGCAGTGAGGCCTGTGACACAGATCATGTGATCAGTGCAGTGAGGCCTGTTACACAGATCATGTGATCAGTGCAGTGAGGTCTGTGACACAGATCATGTGATCAGTGCAGTGAGGCCTGTGACACAGATCATGTGATCAGTGCAGTGAGGCCTGTGACACAGATCATGTGATCAGTGCAGTGAGGCCTGTGACACAGATCATGTGATCAGTGCAGTGAGGCCTGTTACACAGATCATGTGATCAGTGCAGTGAGGCCTGTGACACAGATCATGTGATCAGTGCAGTGAGGCCTGTGACACAGATCATGTGATCAGTGCAGTGAGGCCTGTGACACAGATCATGTGATCAGTGCAGTGAGGCCTGTGACACAGATCATGTGATCAGTACAGTGAGGCTGTGACACAGATCATGTGATCAGTGCAGTGAGGCCTGTTACACAGATCATGTGATCAGTGCAGTGAGGCCTGTGACACAGATCATGTGATCAGTGCAGTGAGGTCTGTGACACAGATCATGTGATCAGTACAGTGAGGCCTGTGACACAGATCATGTTGTAGTGTAGTAACGTTAATGTGTTATCGCGAGATCAGATGGACCGAGAGAGAGATTAGAAAAGACGGACATGTTGGCTGAAGTGACTTGGAGCACGTGTTAATAAATAAGTATAAAGCAAACTAAAGGACTGCTTATTTAAACAACACAACATTTTGGCGACGAGGAGAACGTTTGTCAAGAACCCAGAGGCAAAGAAGGACACCTGAGACAGAACCATGTCAGATAACGATCAGCAAGCTGCTGCCGGAGCTGCACCTGCTTATGCTCAACTGGCCCCGCCGCTCCCGCTGAACCTCGGAGCGTCTGATTTATTCACAGAGTATAAACTGTGGAAGGACTCTTACAGCTTCTTTGAAGTTGCAAGTGGGACAATTCATGCACAAGATTTGGTGAGGAGAGCCACTCTACTGCATTGTATTGGAGCGCCGACACAGAGGATTTTCGCCAATTTACCTGGAGAAAAAGGTACACATGCACAGGCTGTTGCCGCGCTAGATGCATATTTTACTCCGCGAAGAAATATAGTCCTAGAGAGACACAAGTTCAGACAGAGAGCTCAGTGCCCTGAAGAGACAGTGGATGCTTTTGTTAATGCATTAAGAGAACTGGCAAAATCATGTGACTTTGGCACGCTGGAGAACGACATGATACGTGATCAGATTGTGGAGAAATGCGTCATGAAAAAGCTTCGTGATAAACTGTTGCAGGAAGACGGGCTGAGTTTAGACAAAGCATTGTCTACAGCAAGAGCTTTTGAAGCAGCGCATGCAGAAGCTACATTTTTCACTGAAGGAGCTGGTCACAGAGTGAAGGAAAACCAAGTTCATTTCACAAAGAAGTGCGCAGCAGGAGACCGTAAAACAGGAACAAGAAGTGAACGGAGCCGAGAGAAAGCCAACAGCGACACCTTTTCACTAGCAAGGACCACGCCACAAGATATAAGTTTAAAGATTTATTGATTGAAGTAAAAAGGGGGGGAGGAGGGGAAGGGTGAGGGCAGGGGTGAGTGGTAGGCAGGAGAGAAGGGATGAAGGGATGAAGGGGTGAAGAGATGAATGAGGTGGGTGAGATCCGCCGAGGAGGATGCTGATGGGCTTAGGAAGTGAAGACTCGAGTGGGGATATGTCTTCGGGAAGCTGATCATCTTAACGTTTCCCGGCCCGCGTATGATCCCCAAAAGAGTCTGGTAAATTGGACTGAACTAAGGAGAGAGTGGGCTTGAAACAAGTCGTTAACGGATATTTTGAATATATGAACGATAGGCTAGTGAAGACCAGCTACCTAGGAACTGAATGGTTTGATCCGAGATACCTTGACTAGAAGTGGATGAGGCTGCGCCGATGCGGAACGATGGGTTGAGTAGTGATATAGGCTGATGAATACCAGCTACCTATGATCTGAATGGTTTGATCCGAGATACCTTGACTAGAAGCGGATGAGGTTGCGCTGATGCGGAACGAATGGGTTGAGTAGCAATATGCCTGATTTTAACGGGACTTAGCGAAGATGACGGGAGAACCAAAGAGAATTGCTGGATTTCCTTACTCTGAAATGAAGAGTTGATCGTGAGGAGAAGCATTAGCTGCATGTCGGGACTGAACGTACTTATAAATAATTTCGTATGGGCTAGGGAAAGAATTAAGAAGTTTTTGATTGATTGATTGATTGCTTCTTCGCAGAGTGAAATTCAGTGTGTAGTGACTGTGACAGGAAATGTCAGACAGGCAAGGGCAAAAGAGGTTGGAGCGAAGTCGAAACACGGAGGAAGCCAAAAAGGCTAAGAGGAACATGGTTTCTACAGTTCGGTCTATGAAATTTGAAAAGAATAACCTGAACGCAGAGTGTTCATACGTCTACTAAGGAGATTGGATGTTAGAGGGAGATGCTGAGTGATGCAGTTCAAATCTTGCTTTTACATCCTTCAATGAGCATGTTAACGTGACAATGTGAAATGGAGGGGCAGGTTATGCCTTCTGAGATCCTGAAGAAGAAGTTTATGCCAAGTTGAGCATGTTAACGTGACAATGTGAAATGGAGGGGCAGTTGAAGCCTGCCGAGATCCTGAAGAAGAAGTTTATGCCGAGTTGAGCATGTTAACGTGACAATGTGAAATGGAGGGGCAGTTGAAGCCTGCCGAGATCCTGAAGAAGAAGTTCATGCCAGCTAGGTGGAACCGGACGGTGGAAGTAAGAATGTTGAGGGCTAGAAGGGAGTAAGTAATGAAGAGGCAGATGGAAGTTGCATCGAAAGACTGAAAGGGGAGGATGTAGGCTGCGTGAAAAGATTTAAATCGATTCCTGTCTGTCAGGTAGACTAAAAGGGTGTGAGGGGCTAATTTGCGGAGAATTAGGTCTTGAGAAGAGAGGTGAAGATCTGATAACTGAGGATGTAGTTGAATTGGTTGAGGAATAGGGAGGAACCGGCGCAGGATGCGACTCTAAATGTTTCTACGACTGGCACGATACCAGAATAGATTAGGATAGACCTTTTTGCCCTTTCGTGGCCCCAAAAGAGCAGAGACGACGATGGGACAGAGACCGAAAAGTACGGAAGAAGGACTGCACGAGACGCACAGGAAGGAGTCGAATTCGGGCGGCCACACGTCGACGAACCACCCACCGCCGCAGTAGCTGCCGAAACGACGGAAGGAGCCGCATCGGTGAAAAGCAGAATGACCTCGGGGAAAGTAAGAAAAACGTTAAAGAAGAAAGGTTGTACCAGGATGAGAGAAAATGGCGCCACAGGCGCAGTTCCATATTGCATAAGTGGTCGACGACGAGAGAACCGCGAAGAGAAAAGACGCCAGCTAATTTAGAAAAGAGATGGGATAGAAAGGATCAACCCTGCGGAATGATACGGACGGCGTAGAACAGACGCCCGAGAAGAGAAAGCAGCCACAGCGCGGAAAACTGGTCAGACAGATTCAAGGCAACGCAATTAAATGCCAGACGAAATGAGCAGAAAACTGGCAGCACATTGATACAGCTGCGGCAGACGGGAGAGCACCGAGACGACGATGATGATGATGACGGTCAGCACCGTGCAACAGCTGTGGCAGCAGTAAGCACAGCGAAGACGAGAACAGAGAAGAAGGATGATGCACAGCACCTTGCAACAGCCGAGGCGGCGCGAAAGAGTAACGAAGACGACGAACGGACGAGGGGCCGCAGGGAAGGGAGGGATGATGGGACGAAGGGAGGAGGGACGAGGGGCTGCAGGGAAGGGGGGATGAAGGGACGAAGGGAGGAGGGAAGAAAGAACGAGGGACGAAGGAGGGGAATAGGGGTGAAAGGAAAGGTGCGAACGGAGGTCGCCAAAGGAGAGTGCAGAAGGGCATACGATACAAAAACCCTAGCACGGGGAGCCATCGAGAAAGGAGGCACGGGAAGAGCGGAACAAGTAGAGCAGCAGGGGAAGCTCCAATAAAGAGGGTGCGGGTACAGATGACGAACGGACGAGGGATGAAGGGCTGCAGGGAAGGGGGGGATGAAGGGACGAAGGGAAGAGGGAAGGAAGTACGAGGGGGATGAAGGAGGGGAACAGGGGCGAACGGAGGTCGCCAAAAGAGAGTGCAGAAGGGCAAGCGATACGGAGACCCCAGCACGGGGAGCTAACGAGAAAGGAGGCTCGGGAAGAGCGCAACAGGAAGAGCAGCAGGGGAAGCCTCGACAAAGAGGTCGCGGGCACAGGCGGTAACGCGATCGGGCCCCCACCGGGAGGGAGCTGATGCCATGACAGAAGGCCAGCGGACGGACGGAGCAGGCGTCGGAGGGTAAGCCGTGAGCGGTTGAAAAGAAGCTGAAACCAGAATGAAACAAATGGAAGAAGGGAGTGTCGTGGTGGGATGGGCGGCGATCATGCGAAGCCAGCGAAGGCAGGGACCGAGAGACAAAGGAAAAAGCTAAGAAAGGCCAGATAGAGAGGAAGCGGGTACAGGCTGCAACGCGACCAGGCACCCACTGGGGTGAGCAGTCGGCATGACAGAAGGACCAGCGGTCGCCAGGAGCAGACGACTGAGCTCAGGGCTCGAGAGGTTGAAAAGGAGCTGACACCAGATCGAAATGAATGAAAGAAGGGAGTGTCGTGGTGGGATGGGCGGCGATTATGTGAAGCCAGCGAAGGCTGCGACAGAGATAACGGAAAAAGCCGAGAAAGTACTGATAAGAAGATGAGGGTACAGGCTGTAACGTGACCTGGCTCCCACTGGGGGGAGCTGATGACAAGACAAAAGGACCTGCGGTCGCCTGGAGCAGCAGTCCGAGCAGAAGCCGTGAGCGGTTTAAAAGAAGCTGAAACCAGATTGAAATGAATGGAAGAAGTGAGTGTAGATGGCGGGATGGGAGGCAATGTTGGGAAGCCAGCGGAGGCTGGGACCGAGATACAGTGGAAAAAACTGAAAAAGGTCTGAGGAAGTGGCTGCGGGTACAGGCGTAACGGGACCTGGCTCCCACAGGGGGGAGCCGCCGACATGACAAAAGGACCAGCAAACGCCCGGAGCAACGGTCTGAGCAGAAGCCGTGAGCGGCGTAAAAGAAGCTGAAACCAGATTGAAACGAAAGGAAGAAGGGAGTTTGATGGAGGGATGGGCGGAGACATTGTGAAGCCCGCGAAGGCCGGGACTGAAAGAAAAAGCTGGGGAAGTACAGACGGTGCCAGTGAACTAGTTACAACCACTCCTGTCAGCACTTCGATGGTAGAGCCAAGAAAGCTTAAGTACAAATGGAAAGCCTATTGAAATAAGTCTAATAGAATAATTCAACTGGTGACCGACTGTAAATAAAGTGCAGGGAAATACTCACCTGGGCACTGGAGACATCGAAACGGTAGCCACCTGAACAGTTAGATACTTTTACTATTAAAGTCTATAATCCATCCAATCATGAGCTAAAACACAAGGGAATTGGACTGTCTGTAAGAAAGCCATCAACTGCAACCATAAAGAGGTGGCGGGTACGGGCTGCAACGCGACCTGGCTCCCACAGGGGGGAGCTGTCGCCACAACGAAAATTCTGCGGTGGATGACGGAATGACGTCACGGGAGACGTAGGAAGCGGAAGCGGAAGCCGGAACACAAGACGTGGCCGCGGGTAGTCCAGATGACGGCGAAGTTGTTGACTCCGGAGGACGAAAAGAGACGAAAGAGTCTGAAGATAATGTCCGAACGGCTGAAAGGGACACCATGTAATCGGAGAGAGCACGTAAGGCTGGCGACGGTCCAGGGCTTGAGAAGCTGTCGTGCTGGATGACGCAGGAAGCGGAACGCCGAGAAGCGGACGTACTGAGAGCCGGAGAGTGACGCCGAGGACCGAGGGAACGAGCATGTAGACTGACGCTACGAACTGGTCGACGACCGGAATAGATGCGGGTGGCAGAATGACCTTGGATGGGTGAGAAACTGGAGATAAACAGCGTGAGACCGAATATGAGGACTGAAATACTTATCAGAGTTGGATGGAGCATGGAGCCCGACTGGTAACAGAAGGAGGGGACCCGTCGACGGTGGATGGAACGTCAAAGAGATCCTCCGAACCAGAGAGGTGGAGGTTGAACGCTGAAGCTCCGTCCATGGTGAGTAGAAGCGCTGATTGACGAAACGCAACAGACAGAACTGCTCGCAAGCGAGGAATATATAGGCTACTTGGATAATTGAAGGTGTGGTTTGAGGCGTGGTCCTGCTCCTGAACCTAAGACGTTAACTCCATGTGTTACAGATGTGGAAAGAACACACACACTGCAGAAGAATGTGGAGCAAAGACTGTGTGTTTCATTCTGTTCTGTCTTCAGCAACTACGTATTTTCCGGTGTATAGGTCGCACCTTTTTATGGTTTTTTTCAAGGCCTGCGACCTATACACTGGTGCGACCTATATATGGCTTGTTATCACTTTCTGTGAAACAAATTTTTAAATCCAGCTCATTTCACAATTACGTTCATTTATTAAGGAAAAGTTCAGCTCAGACACATATATTTGCTATAATTTTTATCAAACAAATAATTGTTTTTAAGTGTTAATCTTCTTAAAAGCCTTGCTGTGCGCTCCTGTGGCAGACATTTGCAGCAGAGCTAAACGTAGGTGCGACCTATCTAGGGATTTTTCCAATCTATTGGTGATAATTGGACAATGCGACCTATACACAGGTGCGACCTATATGTAGCTGATCTAATTTTATTTATTTATTTTAATGAACTATCTCAAAACTCTTGCAAGCATGTAAAAGTGTTTATATTTCATCACAAATCCACCTTCATTATTTATCTATACTGTATTTGTTTTTGTTTTTTTTAGTTCCTTGAATTGAATTTTATTTTGGTGGTGCAGCTTTTATTTTCTTGCTCCCTGTTGCTACATCATATCCTGTGTACATGTATTCCCGCTCCTTTTCCTTAGTTCGCGCTGAGCAGCGCTCAGGAGAGGTAAGCGTTTGGAGCTGTCTCCTGTTTTGTGTTAAAATATTCAAAAATGTTCCCAAAAAGTCTGTTCAATAAACTCACAAGTGTTATATGTTGTTCTTTAACTTTTTTATGTTTAGCGCAGCATTGTACTGGGTGTTTAATCCCCATGGTAGTGACATTTATCAAGCTTTCTGTGCCAACATGTTTTTTTTCTTTGTTCTTTTGGTTGGTTAAGGTGTGTGTGTGGGGCAGCCAGAGCACAAGAACTGCTGTGCTGAGAGTATTTTTGTTCTAAACAGGTATGTGAGTTGTTTCAAAATGTTATTTGGACGTTGAATTAATGTGTTTACTATATTTGAAAATTGTAATTATTGGGAGAATTATTCTGTTTGGGCTTATTTTATTTGTTTTGAATGAATGTAGATTTTACTTTATTATTTGTGATTCTCAAATACTGTAATTTTGTTTGGTTTTAACATATTCCTCTGAGTTCGCGCTGAGCAGCGCTCAGGAGAGGTGTGTGTGTGGGGCAGCCAGAGCACAAGAACTGCTGTGCTGAGAGTATTTTTGTTCTAAACAGGAATAAACTGATCCAGACCTGATACCAGTGTGATGACTTCTAATTTCCTAACCTGCTACATCTGGTGCCGTGACGACCCGGATGCCTAGATCAGCCGCTGCCGATCACCGAGGTTCTGCTGTGTGCTTGGAACATCGAACGCTCAAGTTGGTGGACTAGTGGGTTTTGTTGGGCTCCATTTTGGTTGTCATTCTGTAACTGTAACTGTTTCTAAAAACAAAACTGCATCACAAGGGTTAAGGTTAATAATATCAAGAAGAAGAAAAAAAAACGTGTCTGCTGCCATCTGCATATTTACCTTTTTACTAAGGAAAATTTTACAGCAAGATTGTTTTCTGTGTTTTGTTTTGTACACTATGGCAGAGAAAAATCAAAAAACATATGATGTATTTTCCTCCCCTGTTGGGAGAGGGAGGGGTTTACTTAGTCCGGGGAAAACTTTTGTTAACGACACTCCAAGAGCTACCTCTAAAATGCAGTTTGTATTGGATGATGGTAGAGACAAACATGAACCATCACATTCAACACCCACTGATTCCAGTGAGCACACCACTACACATCAGTTACGTGAACTTATTGGAGAATTAGGAAGTCAAATCGGCGAATCCATAGCTAGCCG
The DNA here is from genome assembly GCA_038048925.1 of Garcialebias charrua. Lineage (NCBI taxonomy): Eukaryota > Metazoa > Chordata > Actinopteri > Cyprinodontiformes > Rivulidae > Garcialebias > Garcialebias charrua. Next base: position 5,676 of record JBBPBX010048637.1, on the reverse strand, counting down.
CTTCCTAGCCTGCCAGCCAGCTCTTGGCTCACAGGCTCTTCCCAATAAATCACTTAGAGCTGAATCATTCACAGCAACTGCAGACGCCTCCCAAATAAGTCTCATAGTCAGACCTGATATTAAAGACCCATCCATGTTTCGTGGAGATGGCACAGACAAGTACTCCATTCACGAGTGGATAGATACAGTTGACGTGTACTTGCAGAAACGAGACCTCCCACCCTGTGAACAAGCAGAGGAAGTTTTAAACCATCTCTGTGGCAAAGCTAAAAGTATTGTCAAAGTGGGCCTGAAGAGTAGCTCAATCGGCAACATCCCAGTAGCACCAGAGACAGTATACAATATTCTGAGGCGCTACTTCAGTGATACTCCCAGCTCGTGTCTACCTTTGGCCGATTTCTACGCCACCCAGCCGAAAGCTAAAGAAACGCTTGTTGACTATTGGATCAGATTAAACACTGCTGCAGAAGTGGCAGACAGGCATCTGAAGTGCCAGGGGGGTAAAATGGATAACATGGACTCTGAAATAGCCATGATGTTTGTCAGAAATTGCCCAGACCCCAACCTTGCTAGTGTCTTTAAATGCAAGCCTACAAGTAAATGGTCTCTGGCTGATGTGCAAGAAGCTATTGACGAGCATCAGAGGGAGTGCCAAGCTAAAAAAACAACCACAACCCTGACCAATGCACATGCCCTCCGTGTGGCTACTGCCGTAACAGTCAGTGAACCTTTAGAGTATGACGCAGAGTACACCAATGTAAATACAACCAAGCTATCTGAACCTGTTAAACCAAGTACAGCTGTTGTTTCAGAGTCAAGTGCTTTAGAGAGAGTACTTAGCATGCTAGAAAGAGTACTAGAGCGTACAAACCAGACTGCTCTTTCTGCTGCCCGACCAGAGACTGCTCCATTCAGCTATGGTTCCCCCTGCAGGGTCTGTAGACAAACTTCACATTCCACACGTACACATTGTATGAGAGAGAAAAGATGTCTGGAATGTTTAGAGATTGGGCATCAAAGAAAGGACTGTCCCAAGGGGTCTTCAAATCGACCAGGCAACACTTCACCGCATCAGGGAAACTAACACACTCACATGAGGGAGGGGGCAGTGTGAGTGATAGAGACAGAACCCTCAAACTTGAAGATGACGCACAGACCATATACTCCGAGTGTGTAAATTCCTCTCCATCTAACACTGTTGTTCTATTCCAGAACATAAATAGGCTTGATAAGGCTGACAGTCTGTTCTATACAGATGTTGAAGTGGAGAATAAAGTGTCGTTGAAAGCCTTGCTCGACACTGGCTCAATGACATGTACCATCAGTGAAGAAGCTGAACAAATGTTAAGCTGCACAGATTCAGTCTCCGTGTCTAAGGATATATGCCCTGACATCACACTTGTTGGTTGTGGTGGAATGAAAGTTAAGCCTAAATGCATTTATGACCTAAAAATGAAAGTGTATGGTTGCAGCTTCAGAGTCCCTGCACTGGTTGTTCCTGGGCAACAAGATGAAATAATTCTAGGAACAAACGCTATCAAGTACCTACTTAAACAGTTTAAACAATCTAAACAGTTTTGGCAGGTTTTGAGTAAGCCTGATTCAGAAGAAGCACCTGAAATAATGCAATTCCTCAACATGCTGTCTGGCATTAAAAGGTGGAACGGCGAAACTATCCCTGATGTTATTGGGACAGCCAAGTTAATGCAGGCCGTTACTCTTCTACCCAGGCAGGAGCATTTAGTTTGGAGCAAGCTGCCAGCAACTTCATCCTGTTCTGAAGGCAGCGCTGTCTTGATAGAACCAGTCAAAGCAATGATTCACAAGAATGACATAATGGTTTGTAGGTCTATTGCCACTATGAATGGTGAGAGATTGGTTCCAGTCAGAGTCCTAAATACTTCAAGCAAGCCAGTAACTCTGAGGCGCAATACGAAGGTGGCGCAGGTGTCAGCTTGCATTGCTGTGGAGGATCTGGATGAGACCTTTGAGCTGACTGAAGCTAACTCAAACTCATTTGAGGTAAAAAACCAGGCAATGCATATTGAACCGACTAATGACACACAAGACTCTGACTCATCGGATTACCAAGAGACCCTGCTTAAACTTGGACTTGAGAGTTTGGACATTAAATCCTGTGAGGTGTCAGACTACTGGAAGGGCCAGCTGTTGCAACTTGTCCAAAAGTATGAAGTTGTATTCTCAAAAACTAAACTTGACTGCGGCTCAGCAAAAGATGTTGTTCATAGGATCCATCTGTCTGACACGCGACCCTTCAGGCTCCCATACCGCCGTGTACCACCTGGGCATTACCATAAACTCAGACAGGTGCTCTCTGAGATGGAAGAACTCGAGATAATCCGCAAGTCAAAGAGTGAATGGGCATCACCGCTGGTCCTTGTGTGGAAAAAGAATGGGGACCTTAGGATCTGTGTAGATTACCGATGGTTAAATGCTCGCACAATAAAGGACGCTCATCCTTTACCACACCAAGCAGACTGTCTCGCAGCCCTGGGTGGCAGCACTATATTTAGTGCCATGGATCTCACCTCCGGCTTCTATAATATTGCTGTGGCTGAAGAGGACAGGAAGTTGACGGCTTTCACAACACCCATGGGTCTTTATGAGTTCAATCGCCTGCCCCAAGGATTGTGCAATAGTCCGGCCAGCTTTATGCGACTAATGATGAGTATATTTGGAGATCAAAACTTCCTGACCCTTCTCTGTTACTTGGATGATGTGCTAGTCTATGCATCCAATGAGGCCGAGGCTTTGAGAAGGTTGGAAATGGTCTTCAGCAGATTGAGAGACCATGGACTAAAGTTAGCCCCTAAAAAATGTCAGTTTCTTAGAAGGAGCGTAAAGTTCCTTGGACACGTTGTGGACAGTAATGGCGTCTCGACTGATCCAGACAAGGTCAAGGTTATAACATCAATGACTGTTACGGACCTTATGATGGAGGATGGAGTGACACCTTCTCAAAAGAAAATCAAATCATTCTTGGGCATGATAATGTACTATCAGCAGTTCATTCAAGACTGTTCCAGACTAGCCAAACCCCTTTTTGCTCTTACAGCTGCCCCAAGAGGGAAGAAAAGCAACCCTCGTGGTGCCGCTTCATTCAAGAAACTGCATTCAAGTGATTGGAAGCAAGAACATGAAAACTCATTTGAGCTGCTGAAGTCTGCACTTTTGAAATCTGTGGCTCTTGCCCATCCTGACTTTAACAAACCGTTCATTCTCTCAACTGATGCCTCTACTGATGGACTCGGGGCTGTGCTATCCCAGGTTCAGGAAGGGGAAAGCAAAGCCCGACCGGTCGCTTTCGCTAGTAAAGCACTAACCCGTGCACAGAGCAAATACCCTGCCCATCGGTTAGAGTTCCTTGCACTCAAATGGTCGGTTTGTGATAAGTTTAGTCATTGGCTCAAGGGACACACATTCACTGTTTGGACGGATAACAACCCTTTGACGTATATCCTCACTAAGCCTAAGCTTGACGCATGCGAGCAAAGATGGGTGGCAAAGTTATCCCCTTACAGCTTCAGCATCCAATACATACCTGGAAGAAAAAATGTAGTCGCCGACGCTTTGAGCAGACAACCATTCATCAAGAACAACGTTTCCCAAAGGCTGGTGGCCGAGTCCTATGGAGCCTTATTGGAGGAGTCACAACAAGTGAGGCAAGACGCAGTTCAGGAGGTCTTTAGGGTCAGTACCGACCATCAAGGGGATGAATACTTCCAGTCTCTCCAACGCCCAGAACATCAATCGCTGAGTGAAGAAGAGGTATCTGCAGTTCTGCTGGGACACGCAAAGTGGGACCTCAGTCACGAGCAAAGGGTGTTGACTTGGCTGGCTCAAGACATAGAAGGACTGGTGCCGGCTGGTTCCATACCCCTACCTATGTTCTCCCTTCAGTCCTTACAGGAGGCACAACAAAATGACCCCATAATATCTCAGGTCATCCCATTCGTCATGCGGGGCAGGCGGCCATCCAGGAGAGAAAAACCTAACTTGCTGCCAAAAGCTTTGAAGCTTCTGAAACAGTGGGAGAAGCTAAGGATGCTTGATAACATTTTATATAGGGTGTGTAAAGATCTAATCACTGGCAGGAAACGACACCAGTTTGTAACTCCCTTGTCTCTGATAGGCCAAGCACTCCATGGCGTCCATAATGAGGCTGGACACCAAGGCCAACACCGGACATTACACTTGGCCAGGCAACGATTCTTTTGGCTCAGTATGGAGCGCAACGTCCGTGAGTACGTCAAATGCTGCAAACGTTGTGTTGTGAGTAAAACCCCTGAACCCGAAGGTCGAGCTCCTCTAGAGAGCATAAAAACAACAAGCCCTCTGGAGTTGGTGTGCCTCGACTTCTGGTCTGCAGAAGACGCAAGGGGTCGGACCGTTGATGTGTTGGTGGTAACCGACCATTTTACCAAGATGGCCCACGCTTTCCAGTGCCCTGATCAGACTGCCAAACAAGTGGCCCGTAAGCTATGGGACAGGTACTTCTGTATTTATGGCTTTCCTCAAAGAATCCATTCGGACCAGGGGGCAAACTTTGAAAGTCAATTGATTCAAGAGCTGCTGCAGGTGGCAGGAGTAAAAAAATCGAGGACCACTCCATATCATCCAATGGGCAACGGCCAGACTGAAAGGTTTAACAGAACCCTTGGAAATATGATCAGAACCTTGCCACCACGGGATAAGTGCCAGTGGCCACAGATGTTACAAACATTGACTTTTGCTTACAATTGCACCGCCCATGAGTCAACTGGCTATGCGCCTTTTTATTTGATGTTCGGCCGAACTCCTCGCCTCCCAGTAGATGTCATGTTTCACAATGTGGAGAGGGATAATGAAGTCACTGATTACCACAGCTACATCAAAAGAGTCAGAGAGGATCTTAAAGAGGCTTTAGCTGCTGCTCAGGCTAATGCTCACTCCAGCCAGCAACGTCAGGCTCGGTTGTACAATCTAAAAGCAAGGGGCACGGACATAGCTGAAGGGGACCAAGTACTCTTGGCTAATAAGGGGGAACGTGGCTGTAGGAAGCTTGCAGACAAGTGGTCCTCTAACATCTACATTGTTGTGTCTCGTGATCCCAAATGCCATACTTACCGCATCAAAGACTTAGCAACTGGACAAGAGAAAGTAGTCCATCGCAACTTACTCCTGTCAGCAAACTTTCTGCCCCTTGAGTTGGACAAGGACCAAGAGTCAGTGTTTTCTTCTGACATCACCCTGGATCCAAGTACTGTTAACGATGGTGACCAGGATGTTTCAGTTGTGTATTCGGGGAGTAATGAAGTGGACCGCACTGCTGACTGGGTGGCCAATACGGTTTCCTCAAACCCTGAGGACCTTCAGGACGATGAAAGTTGTGACAGGAGACTTCAAACAGAAGCAAGTGATGCTGGAAGTCTTGGGGAAGATGAAAAAGACACCGCAGAGTGCCCAGACTCGTCGTATAATCAGCCAGAAGCCGACGAAGAAGCAGTTGGTATAAGTCCTGGTAGGCCAACAACTGATGCTCTAAGTCTTGTCAGATCCAGGGCTGGCAGAATAATCAAACCAGTTAACAGACTGATACAGAACATGACACAAAGGAACACACAGACACGTAATGCAGTCTCTGAGTTTGCAAGGAGTTTATTTATGTAAGAGTAA
>JBBPBX010048636.1:0-15535 GCA_038048925.1 Garcialebias charrua | reverse complement strand
GAGACACTTTTTTTTTTTAAACATTTATTCACAGAGGTTGTGCATGTGATGCTGCTGGTCACACCTTATGCCGAGTCCCCACTGGACCCGTGTCAGGCGGCGGAAGCGGCCGGTTTACATTGAAAGTCTATGTGGAGAGGCGTCGATGCGCGGCGTATCGTGAAGCGGCGCGTTTTCAGTGTTTAAAGTGGCGCAACGGCACACGGCAGTTCCTTTCCACGCACGCGCGCGTCCAAAGCAACCTACGCGTCGAGCCTCCAACGCCAGAAAATTTGATCTCTGGTGGCTCGACGCGTCCAGCAAACAGTCGGGAGAGCCTCTGCTATGTGATTACACAACGACAACGGGACTTTTTTGGACTTTTTAAACTTACCAGATCGAGCCTCCATGAATTGGAACCAAACTCCTAAGAAACGTGGCATTTTTACAGTTGCTGCTGTCCGCGTCCAGCGTTTGATCACCCCAAACATAAAAAAACGTTTTAATCTCAACAAAGACTGTCAGAGCTGCAGTAACACAACAACTGACCCGGAAAACGAGCTAGACCCCCTCCCCTCTTTCTCCCCCCAGTGCGCGTCATCAGACGGTCTTCAGTGGCTTTGTGGGAACGTGACAAGCGGCCAAAAGGGGGCGGCAGGAGCGTTCTGACAAGTCTGGTGGGGACCCGGCATTATCCCCATTTCAAACTCCCAACCATTTAAAGACCGTGTAAAGTGAATTTCAATATTTTCTTCAATAAACATTATAAATGTCATAATTGTAATCTTGTAAATGAGTAAAAAGTCTCAAAATTGTAGCTCAATTAATTTTGGAGTTATAGAGCAAACTGTGTATAAAGATATTTCTGTTTCAGGATTTTTTAGGCGTGTTTTAAATGTGACCGGGTTTCGTCACGCGGTCTTCAGCCCCACCCCCTGCAGCTTCAGCCATATAAATTAGACCACGGCGCGGAGCGTGTCCGAGCAGGGGAGTCTGCGTCGGACACAGGTGCGGCGCACGGTGGGAGCTCATCCTGGAGGTTGCATAGCTCCAGGATGAGGAGGCCGGGTTGGCGCGGAGCGTGTCCGAGCAGGGGAGTCTGTGTCGGACACACGAGCTGCGCACGGTGGGAGCTCATCCTGGAGGTGGCAGAGCTCCAGGATGAGGAGGCCGGGTTGGCGCGGAGCGTGTCCGAGCAGTAACTACCGACTTTGGCTGCAATCCTTTGCGAACATCTTCAGGGGGCAGGACACGGGGGCAGTACTGCGCTGAAACCACGCCCACGCGCTGACACGCCCCCAGCATCTTAGACCAGGGGAAAATTATGTTTTTTCATTATTTTTGAGACTTAATTTGATAAGGTAAACAATGTTTTTAGTCAGATTTATATGGGTGATTAATAACACATATTTATGCCGTGTGACAAACTAAAACCACACATTGAAATTTACTTTACACGGTCTTTAACTACTGTATTTCTTTGAGTTTGAAATGAACTTACTGTCAAGTTCACCTTTATTCACTACGGCTTCAAGGCGATTCTGGTCCACCATCTGGCATCTCAGGGGGGGAAGCGGTACGCAACCAACACCATTTATAGTGGGGGTGGCATGCTGTTGACCTCAACTCAGGATGTTGTGAGTCGATGGGTGGAATACTTCGAAGACCTTCTCAATCCCACTGGCACGTCTTCCACTAAGGAAGCAGAGCCTGGGGACTTTGGGTTGAGCTCTCCAATCTCTGGTGCTGAGGTAATAATAATAATAATAATAATGAATATAATTTATAATGCACTTTTCATTAATAAAAATCTCAAAGTGCTACAAAGTGCAACAAAAGCAAAGATAAAATAAAACAAGGGATAAAATCAAGTAAAATCAATTATAATATCAACTAAGATCAAAGATAAAATCATATGGAGGCAGAATAGGCTTGCTTTAAAAAAAGTCTTTAAGCCGCTTTTAAAGTCAACCAGTGACTGTGGAGCTCTCAGGTAGACAGGGAGGGAGTTCCATAGGCGGAGGCAGCCACATATAATGCCTGGTCTCCCATGGTCCTTAATTTGGTTCAAGGAATGTGAAGGAGATTACTGTTCTGTGATCGAAGAGACCGGGTGGATGAATATGGTGCAAGAATGTCCTTCAGATATTCAGGTGAAGTTCCATGTAAAAATTGGTGTGTAATGAGAGCAGTTTTATACTGAATTCTGTAGGTGACAGGAAGCCAATGGAGGTTATGGAGAATGGGTGTAATATGTTCAAATTTACGAGCTCTCAACAGAATCCTTGCTGCACTGTTTTGAATATATTGAAGCTTCTGAAGGTTTTTGCCAGGGATTCCAATAAGCAGGGAGTTGCAGTAGTCGAGCCTGGAGGAGACAAAGGCATGGACGAGTTTCTCAGCATCAGAAAAAGTCAGAGATGGGCGAAGTCTGGAGATGTTTTGAAGATGGAAGAAGCAGTTTTAAACAGATGCTTAATGTGATTTTCAAATGTAAGATGAGAGTCCATTTTTATTCCAAGATTTGTAACAGAGGTGGAGAGGGGGATGTCTTGTCCAGAGAAGGAGATTGTTGTTAAAGTTGATGTTTGTATCTGGTGAGGGGTGCCAATCAGTATGGCCTCAGTCTTGGAGCAGTTTAATTGAAGAAAGTTCTGATTCATCCATGCCCTTATTTCCTCCAGGCAGGTAGAGAGGGCAGTGAGTGAAGATGGAGATGGGGATGATGAGGATGCTCCAGTCCTGATGTAAAGCTGTGTATTGTCGGCATAGCAGTGAAAAGAAATGTTGAACTGATTAATAATTTGACCTAAAGGCAGCATGTAAAGGGAAAACAGCAGGGGCCCCAGAACTGACCCTTGAGGGACACCACAGGAGACACCGACTGTCTGGGAAGTGGCATTGCCAAGACTAACACATTCCAGCCTATTGGAGAGGAAAGATTTGAACCAGTCCAGGACAGTGTCACAGAGACCGACCTCCACATGAAGACGGTGGAGGAGGATACTATGGTCCACAGTGTCGAAGGCTGCAGTGAGGTCAAGGAGGACAAGGATGGAGGGAGAACCAGTGTCAGCAGCCATGAGGACATCATTTGTTACTCTCAGCAGTGCAGTCTCAGTACTGTGAGCTGCTCTGAATCCAGACTGGAACTTCTCATACAGAGAGTGTTGTTGTAGGTGGTCCTGCAGCTGAGCAGCAACTGCTTTTTCCAGCACTTTGGACAGAAATGGGAGGTGGGAAATTGGGCGGTAATTAGAAAAAATGTCGGGATCCAAATTAGATTTTTTCAGAAGAGGCCTAATGATGGCAGTTTTTAGAGGCAGTGGAACATGACCAGATTGTAGAGACTTGTTTATTATTTGTGTGATTAATGGGCTTATTGCAGAGTGATTGGATTTTATGAGAGACGAGGGGAAGGGATCCAGGGTGCAGGATGAAGGCTTCATTTTCTTGATGATGGTCTCCACCTCACTCTGAACAACTTCGTCAAAGCTGCTCAGGGACCCAGAATGCAGACGGGTAGATGGCAAATGAAGATCAGGGAGGTTGTGGAGCTGAGATCTGATAGTGTCAACTTTGTTTTTAAATGATGAAAGGAACAGGTTGCATTTTTGAACAGATTCCTCAGGAGTTTGTTTAATGGGATTAAGCAGATAAGCTATTGTGGAGAAGAGCTGTTTAGAGTTTCCAGGGCAGGTGTTGATGATGTTGGAATAATATTTGGAGTGTCACCAAGGTGGTTAAAAAGCTCTTTGGTGGCAGGGACCCAGGGGTGGATGAGATTCTCCCAAAGTTCCTTAGGGCTCTGGATGTTGTGGGGTTGTGTTGGCTTACGCAGATCTGCAATATCGTGTGGACATCGGGGAAAGTTCCCTTGGATTGGCAAACTGGGGTGGTGGTTCCCCTATTCAAAAAGGGGGACTGTAGGGTTTGTTCTAACTATAGGGGGATCAAACTCTTAAGCCTCCTTGGTAAGGTCTATTAAGGGGTTCTGGAGAGGAGGTCCGTTGGAAAGTCAAACCTCGGATTCAGGGGGAGCAGTGTGGTTTTCGTCCTAGTTTTGGAACACTGGACCAGCTCTACACCCTCAGCAGGGTTCTATAGAGTGCGTGGGAGTTTGCCCAACCAGTTTACATGTGCTTTGGGGACTTGGAGAAGGCATTCAACCGTGTCCCTCAGGGGGATTTGTGAGGGTACTCTGGGAGTATGGGGTACCAGGCCATTTGATATGGGCTGTTAGGACCCTGTACGACCGGTGTCAGAGCTTGGTTCGCATTGCCGGCAGTAAGTCAGTCTCGTTTCCAGTAAGAGTTGGACTCCGCCAAGGTTGCCCTTTGTCACTGATTCTGTTCATAACTTTTATGGACAGAATTTCTAGGCGCAGCCAAGGTGTTGAAGGGATCTGTGTTGGTGGCCTTGGAATCACTTCTCTGATTTTTGCAGATGATGTGGTCCTATTGGCTTCATCAGGTCGTGATCTACAGCTTTTGCTGGAGCGGTTTGCAGCCGAGTGTGATACGGCCGGGATGAAGATCAATTCCTCCAAATCCGAGGCCATGGTTTTGATCCGGAAAAGGGTAGAGTGCCCTCTCCGGGTCGGGGAGGAGGTCCTACCCCAAGTGGAGGAGTTTAAGTATCTCGGGGTCTTGTTCACGAATGAGGAAAAACTGGCGCGTGAGATCGATTGGCGGATAGGTGCAGCGTCCGCAGTGAAGCGGGCCTGTCATGGTGAAGATGGTGTCATTGGGCAGCACGGTGGCACAACTGGTTGAGCTGCTGCCTCTCAGCGAGAAGGTTGCCGGTTCAAATCCCGGTCCGGGGCCTTTCTTGGGTGGAGTTTGCATGTTCTCCCCGTGCATGCGTGGGTTTCCTCCGGGTACTCCGGTTTCCTCCCACAGACCAAAAAACATGCTTGTTAGGCTGATTGGTGACTCTAAATTGACCCTAGGTGTGAGTGTGAGAGTGGATGGTTGTTTGGTGTGAGTGAGACAGGTCCCTCTTGTAAATGAGTCCCCGTGACTCAACGAGGCTAGCCTGTATAAATAAAGGTTGAATGAATGAAAAAAGAGAGAGCTGAGTCAAAAGGCAAAGCTCTCAATTTACCAATCGATACGTTCCCACCCTCATCTATGGTCATGAGCTTTGGGTTGTGACCGAAAGAACGAGATCTCGGATACAAGCGGCTGAAATGAGTTTTCTCCGCAGGGTGTCTGGACTCTCCCTTAGAGATAGGGTGAGAAGCTCAGTCATCTGGGAGGGACTCGGAGTAGAGCCGCTGCTTCTCCACATCGAGAGGAGCCAGTTGAGGTGGCTCGGGCATCTGGTTAGGATGCCTCCTGGACGCCTCCCTGGTGAGGTGTTCCGGGCATGTCCCACTGGGAGGAGACCCAGAGGAAGACCCAGGACACGCTGGAGGGACTATGTTTCTCGGCTGGCCTGGGAACGCCTTGGGATTCCCCCAGAGGAGCTGCTCCAAGTGGCTGGGGAGAGGGAAGTCTGGGCCTCCCTACTTAAGGCTGAGTTAGACTTTCGCTTTGGTCCGCAGGCTGGAGCGCGCGTGCCGCGCGTGCACACAGCCGTGCGGCGAAATGCGTTTACAGTGTCGCCTCTGTGTTTATGGTTGACGCACAGCGGCGCATGGCAAAGTGCTGTTCTTTTACGGACCAGCAGGAGGCAGTACCCTCTAAAACCTGTGCATATGTTGCAAGAAAGGTGTAGAAGAAGAAATCAACCGTAGAAGAAGAACTGTTTGACGTCACACAACAAAAACAAATAGCTTTCTGCTCGCGTGCTGAACTGTTGTCTTTATTTGCGGTTTTAATGCATGGAGTCAGCGGAGGAGAAAGCGATCACGTGACTTTTGGCGAAAAAACAAAAGAAAAGTCCGACTCCAGATCAGGAATGAAGGAGAATTCAATACATTTTGTGTCACAAAACATTCCTCCATGCGTCGCGACTCCGTCTCCACGACCACAGCGGCGCAAACAGCTGCAGGCTCCGGCGTGAAGAGGGTGAAGGCTGTCGGTGAGGACCTGTCAATCAAATCGTAGCGCCCACCGCGCGCGCGCAGGGCTTGCGGAGTTTCAAAAATTCAGAGGTGCACGGCACGCGCTAATCCCCTGCGCGGGGCCAACGCGCAGGGGCGGGGACTGTGAAATTGCATCACTTTTGGAGCGCGCACCCTCGCGCGCTGCACGACGCGTCAAGTATGAATCTAGCTTGAGGCTGCTACCCCGCGACCCGACCCCAGATAAGCGGAAGAGAATGGATGGATGGATGGATGGATGGATAGATGGATTTACACCGAAATGTTTAGTATATGAACTAAATATTTAATTTATACCTAAATATTTAGTTAGTAAATAAAATATTTAATTTGCTAAATAAATATTTAGCTTGGACCTAAATGTATATTTTACAAACTAAACATTTAATTTCCAAAATATGTATTTAATTTACTAACTAAAAATTTTGGTATAAATTAAATATTTAGTTAGTATATTAAACATTTAGGTATATATTAAATATTTAATTTACACTTAAATATTTAGTTATTAAACTAAATACTTAACTTGTAAGTTAAATATTTGGTTTGTAAACTAAATATTTATCTTGTAAATTAAATATTTAGTTGGAAACTTTGACATTTATAAATTTATGAATAACATGGTGAAAATATGACTTGAAAAAACAACCCCTATTTTTTTTTCTTAGTAAAAGCTAAATAAACCAAAATGTTGATGGTAATTTTTGACTGTGCAACTTTACAAACGGCACTCCGCATGGGTGAAGCGTAACAAATGCCATGCATCAGCGGTGACGCACAATAGATGCAACATATTTACGCATTTTTCCACTTTAGACATATTTGGACTGATGCGACTTACAGGGCGGTGCGACGGGTAAGGCAAAATATACGGTAGTCAAATTGAATCCATGATGATGGGACAATAAGTCTCAAGAAAAACTTAGCAATAACTGCGTCTTTTAGCCTGGGGTGTTGGAAGCTACAATCTTTGCACTTACACTTCTATTATATTTCCAAGTTACTCCTTAATCTAGAACATTAAATGATTAAAAAAAGAGATAATTCACTGTGACTCTGGTATTGTCATTGCTCAAAACAGCAGGTAAGTTTCTGAGTTTGTTCATGGTCTTGACAACAGGAAGCAAAATCAGAGTCAGAGTCAGAGTCAGAGAGTCAGAGAGTCTTTATTGTCATTTGCACCGCATGTGGTACATGTGATGAAAACGAGATTATGTACACGGGGTCCCAGTTACATCCAACAACAAATGCAAGAGAAAAACAGTAATAACATCTAGAACTAACTAAGAAAAACATCAACTAGTAATACACTAAGCTTAATATAGTGGGAATAAACAGCAGCACGAACATGAGTTTGTATGAGCAGATGGTCACAGATGAACACAGCAACAAGAAAACAGATCAGCATCAGTATGATGTGATATTTTGCAGTGTTTATTTTTTTATTTTTATTTTTTTTATTTATTCATGAGTCTAACAGCCTCAGGGTAGAAGCTGTTCCTCAGTCTAGTGGTTCTACACTTGATGCTCCTCAACCTCCGTCCTGAGGGGAGTGGGGCAAAGAGTGAGTGTGCTGGATGAGTGAGGTCTTTCATGATGCAGGTGGCTCTTTTCCTGCATCTGGAGGTGTAAATGTCTGTGATTGTGGGGAGACTGACTCCAACAGACTTCTGTGCAGCCTTCACCACTCTCTGCAGAGCTTTCCTCTCTTCAACTGTGCAGCCTCCATGCCACACGTTGATGCTGGAGCACAGGACGCTCTCCACTGCACACCTGTAGAACGAGGTGAGAACTGGGCTGCTCAGACCAGCACGTCTCAGCCGTCTGAGGAAGTAGAGTCTCTGATGACCTTTCTTGATCAGGCTGGTGGTGTTGTTGCTCCAGCTGAGGTTATCATTCATGTGTACACCCAAGTATTTGTAGCTGGAGACCACTTCCACTGCAGACCCACCTATTTTCAGTGGGGCGTGGGTGTGTTTGTTCCTTCTGAAGTCCACAATCATCTCCTTTGTCTTCTTCACATTCATGTGAAGATTATTCTCTTTGCACCAGCTCTCCAGGTGTTCCACCTCCTGTCTGTAGCTGGACTCATCATTGTTTGTGATGCATCCCACCACCGCTGTATCATCTGCAAACTTAACAATATGACAGCCTGGAAGTGTGGCTGTACAATCATATGTGAGCAGAGTGAACAGAAGGGGGCTCAGCACACATCCCTGAGGAGAGCCAGTGCTGAGGGTTATGGTGGAGGAGGAGAAGTTGTGGATCTTCACGGACTGTGGTCTGTCTGTTAAGAAGTCTAGTACCCAGTTACAAATAGAGGGGCTTAGTCCAAGTGTAGATAGTTTGTCTATCAGAGTTTGGGGGATCATGGTGTTGAAGGCAGATGTGAAGTCCACAAAGAGCAGACGCACGTATGAGTCCTTCTGATCCAGGTGGGTGAGAGCAGTGTGGACCACGGAAGAAATGGCGTCCTCTGTTGATCGGTTCTCACGGTATGCGTATTGATGAGGGTCCTCATTGATGTTGACGGTTGCCTTGATGTGGGACATGACCAGTTTCTCAAAACATTTAGCGACTATCGGGGTGAGGGCCACCGGTCTATAGTCATTCAGACCAGTCACTGTGGAGCTCTTTGGGACTGGGATGATGGTCGCGGTCTTCAGGCAGGTGGGAACTGACTCCAGTGCAAGTGAGGTGGTGAAGATGTCAGCCAGCACCTCACAGAGCTGGTCCGCACATTCCTTCAGAACTTTCCCTGGGATGTTGTCTGGTCCGGTTGCTTTATGAGGATTAATCTTTCTGAGACTGCCTCTCACTTCTGCTGCGGACACCCTGAGATGCTCTTCATCTGGTGATGAGGTGAGTCTGGTGCTAGCTGGTCTGTTTGGATCATCAAAACGTGCATAAAACTTATTGAGGGCATCAGGCAGAGATGGGTCCCTGGGGCATTGTTTGTTTTTGCCTTTGTAATCTGTTATGCATTTAATACCCTTCCACATGCTCCGTGGGTCTTGTGAGGTGAACTGTCCCTCGATCCTCTGTGCATACGTGGCCTTGGCCTTCTTAATGCCATCCTTCAGTTCATTCCTGCTCTTTCTCAGCTCCACTTTATCTCCTGACTTGAATGCAGTGTCCCTGGCTGCTAGTAAGGCGTGAACTTCTTTATTTAACCAGGGTTTCCGGTTCGGGTAGGATTTCACATATTTTTTTATAGATACATTTTCAGAGCATGTACTGATGTAACCCAGGACTGAGGAAGCGTACAGTTCCATGTCCACTGAACTTCCATCAGTGGCTGCTTCTCTGAAAACAGACCAGTTTGTCCTCTCAAAACAGTCTCTCAACATGGGGGAACTATCTTGGGGCCAGATTGTTATTTCTCTTTGTTCCGGCTTGGACCGCCTGAGTGGGGGGAGTTGTCTTGGGGCCAGGATCAGAGACTCGTGATCGGAAGCTCCGAGCGGTGGGCGTGTCTTCGCCGTGTATGCCCCCTTTACATTAGTGAAGACTTGGTCGAGCGTTTTATCTCCTCTCGTAGCTGTGAAGACGTTCTTATTGAAGGCTGGGAGGGAGACTTGAAGATCAACGTGATTGACGTCCCCGCAAACAATGAAAAGCCCCTCAGGATATTTACACTGCAGCGAGGTGAGTAAGTCATGAATTTCTCCCTGGGCGTCATTAGCATTAGCATCGGGTGCTATGTAAATAGCTGTTATTAAAATCACAGCATGGTCGCGCGGAAGGTAGTGCGGCCTACATCTAACTGTGATTAACTCGACGGCGGCTGAACAAAGCCTTTTAATTAAAAATGGATGTGTTTATAAGTTTTAATATACATATTTAGTCTGGAATACTAATAGAGTTAAGAGTGGGGTGATGGTGTGTGAGACTTAAAAATAAGACAAACATTGCTGATGGTTCACACTTGCAAGAAGACATGCTGCTTCCTTATTCCTAATTGCTTTCTTCTGCTAATTTAACACTGTTAAGGTACTTTGTATTTTCAGCTGTTTTAAGATAATTTCTGTTTCTTTCAGCCTAATCAACTTATTTCTACTAATTTCAGCTTGTAATAAGCTCAATTCAGTTTATTAATGCTAGTTTCAGCTTTTTCTACTGTTTCGTCAAATGTACTATTTATCTGTTTGTCCTACATATAGCTTTTACAGCTTTTCAACATGTATTTTTGCTCAGTTCATCTCCTTCCACTTCCTTCTGGTAGTTTAAACTTCTTTCTGCCTTTTCAACTACTTTTCAGCAGTTTTTTAATTCATGCATATTTTAAGCTAATTTGCTACATTTTGCATTTATTTCTGCTTTTTGTTCTTTCTTTTGCTAACGTTTACTTTTTCTACCATTTCAGCTACATTTCAACAGTTATTTTTTAGCTAATGTCAGCTTTTTTTTAGCAAGCTCTTCAGCAATTCACACTGCATTTCGCAGGAAATACAATTTTTTTTTAGTTTAAAATGGGCTTTAAAAAGCACATATTATCCCCCAAACACCACATTTATCTAGAAAGGCAGGATGAACTAGTGATTTCAAGAACAACCTAAACATGTTCCTCTTTTTAGTACTGTATTTTATATTTGCTTTATAATGTGTTTTTATTTCATTTTTTTAACATAATTTTCTTCTACTTACCGGTATTTTTTTCAATTTATATGCTTTGTTTTATGATTGTCTACTGTTGGCTTCTTTCTTTATTAAAATCAGGCCTCCCTTTTAAACGAGTCCTCGAGGCTCAATGAGACTAACCTGTATAAATAAAGGATGAATGAATGTACTGTATGCTTTTATGAGAAATATCTGGACCACATAAGCCAAACAATAACTGGGCCAACTGTGGCACTGACAGATTTGGACCACATAAACCAAACCACAGTCAGGACTGCTCCATCACAGCCAGACCTGGCCCACATCTGGTTGATAAATCACTTACAATACCAGAAATCAACCAGAAGTGCCAGCTTGACACCATTTAGCACACACCTGTCTGCTATGTGTGGATTAGTTATCAATTTATTTGTATATTACAGTAGTTCATTGCCTCGTGTGTTTAAGTTGCAAATAAACAAGTATGCACATTTTTAGAATGCTGCAATGTGGAAATAATTAAAAAATATGGCTTCCTTTCCTTTTTTTCATTCATTCAACCTTTATTTATACAGGCTAGCCTCGTTGAGTCACGGGGACTCATTTACAAGAGGGACCTGTCTCACTCACACCAAACAACCATCCACTCTCTCACTCACACCTAGGGTCAATTTAGAGTCACCAATCAGCCTAACATGCATGTTTTTTGGTCTGTGGGAGGAAACCGGAGTACCCGGAGGAAACCCACGCATGCACGGGGAGAACATGCAAACTCCACCCAGAAAGGCCCCCGGACCGGGATTTGAACCGGCAACCTTCTCGCTGAGAGGCAGCAGCTCTACCAGTTGTGCCACCGTGCTGCCAGTAAAGTTTCCTAAACTGTTTCCTAAACTGTGATTCCCAGCACCCTTACCATCATGGGATTTGTAATCGGATCATGGCGCTGATCAAAGCACACACTTGTTTGTGTTAGTGATTAGCAGATTAGCAGATTAAAACATGAAATTACAGTAAGTGGCTAAATGCCATTTGTTAATTATACTATGTTGGTGTTGTAACGTTTTATGTTGACAAATTAACCCGTTCTACCCCAACCCTGATGCTTTGCCTTGCGTTTCTAATTTATTTTTTAATCTGTACCAAATAATTTGTCCTTTTCAAAGTCAAAGGTTTGCTGGATCATGGGGCTAACGTAGAAATAAACAGCCATTTGAACACATACTCACAAAACATAGATATTTCTGGACTGGTGGTAAAAACCACACTCCCCACCCCTTGCCAATCTATTCCAGATCAAACCCACAACATACTGGTGGTCAAAATATTAACCACTGCACTGGTGTGTACAGCACTTAACTTGGCCCATTTAAAGACCGTGTAAAGTGAATTTCAACATTTTCTTAAATAAACATTATAAATGTGATAATTGTAATCTTGTAAATGAGTAAAAAGTCTCAAAATTGTAGCTCAATTAATTTTGGAGTTATAGAGCAAACTGTGTATAAACATATTTCTGGTTCAGGATTTTTTAGGCGTGTTTTAAACGTGACCGCGTTTCGTCACGCGGTCCTCATTAGTAGAGCCCCCACCCCCTGCAGCTCCGGCCGTATCCACCTTATTTTCGTTTTCGCGGCACTACCCATAATTCATAGCGGAAGCCGGGAGTGTACTTCCGGTCGCGGTCCCGCGCTCTTGTTTACGTTTGTGGGGAAACATACTTGCTAGCGATTTATTTATTTACACAAAAGTTTCCTTTACCTCACGTAAATGGAAGCACATAAGAGGATGGATAGATTCCAAGGATGTTTTAAGAAGCTGCGAAGATAAGACGTTAACTGCGAAGATAAGACGTTATCTGTGCTTCACCTGTCACTGAGCAGTGACAGGTGAAGCACAGATAACGTCTCATCTCACTGCTCACGGACAGGCTGACTGTGGAAGGTACATCACTTATCTGATATCAGAATATTTAGATCACAGCCAGACATTAATATAGTCAGAGTTCAAGTCTGTGCTGTGAATGGAAGCATACATTTAATATAAAATTTGTTGAAAATGTCACAATTGAAATGTACAAAGTTGAAACACATGCTGTTTAATTAACAAGTTGATGATAAAGTAGTTATATATTTTCTGCAATATTCAAAGACAAGATAATATGAAATATGTTCATTGTTTTGAGAAAACCATGTGTTGCCATTTAAAGAAGAACCTGTTACATTGTGGTTGAATAAAACAAAAAAAGAAGTAATTTTTCAGTTGATCTCATACATACACTATTACATAAGCTTTTCAACAAAAACATTCATGGTGTATTATATACAAAAGAGAAACATAGAAATTATTTACTCCATATCTAAACATTTCTGTGTTAAGGTACTCTGTCCGGTCGTAGAATCTTCAATCACCAGCAGACTCCCAGGACATGGATGGAAACTCGACTTCGTCCAGAAGTTTTGTGCAGTCGTACACACAGCAACAAACCAGTTAAAATCTTCTATAAATAAATCTGCTGTTCATTTAATTTGTTCTTTTTGTTGTTATTTCAATAATTAAAATACACTGTTCAATGTCTAATAATGTGAAGTAGTTTCATTGTGATGTCACCCATACTACTACTCATTGTAATACACATAAATAAAAACTGAAGGTCCCGATTGTTCTTAGGCCAGTGTTTTTATTCACATGTGCAAAGCAAAAAAACATTCATTTTGCTTATAAGTTTTCATCACCCAGGAGACTGACAAAGTTCAGAATAAAAGCTATAATTATACATTTAAAACAGTTGAAACTGAATAGTGTACAATATGACAAATGTGGGTGGTGTTGTCTTAATGAAAATGAATTGGCACAAAATAAAGATCAAAACCAATTCAACAAGCAATGATGGAGACCAGCAAACTGAACAGATTTCTCTTCATGTGGAAACGTCCGATTTCAGCCAACTCCACAGGAATCCAAAGTGTAGATCTGCGACTGGACCCAGGTGTACGATCTGAGACTGGACCCAGGTCTGGGATCTGAGACTGGACCCAGGTGTACGATCTGAGACTGGACCCAGGTGTACAAACTTATCTCTGGATGGATCTCGTGGCTTCAATCTTCTGTAAAGTAGAAAAAGAAAACTTGTCTTGTCGTAGAGAGTGTGTACAGTACAGTATTAGTACTAAAATGAGTAAATAAAGCATTTACTTAATGTAGGATCTTATCTCTGGATGGATCTCGTGGCTTCAGTCTTCTGTAAAGTAGAAAAAGAAAACTTGTC
The DNA here is from genome assembly GCA_038048925.1 of Garcialebias charrua. NCBI lineage: Eukaryota > Metazoa > Chordata > Actinopteri > Cyprinodontiformes > Rivulidae > Garcialebias > Garcialebias charrua. Next base: position 1,643 of record JBBPBX010048636.1, on the reverse strand, counting down.
ATAGACAGTGTGTACAGTACAGTATTAGTACTAAAATGAGTAAATAAAGCATTTACTTAACAGATCTGTCATTAAATAATATAAATAAATATAAATAATACTGTATAAACACGTGTGCAACACAGAGTTATATTATTTAATGACAGATTTGTTAAGTAAATTCTTTATTTACTCACATTTTAGTACAAATGTAGCTTCATGTGCACTTTTCTCCTCTTTAATTTACATCATTATTTTAAATGTGCTTTAATAACTCTGGTTTAATGACGGGTCAGGTTTTGAGGCCTAGTCATTGTTGACACGGTCTGTCTTTGAAAAAAGATGTGTAAACTGTCTCAATCATATCTAACCAGCTAAATAACAGTTTAACTAAAATAACACAGCCCCAAAAAAAAGTCCAGGCTCAAGAACCAGCACTTTGTTGTGAGTGTTACCGTCTGGAAGTTAGCCTTTAAAGAAGCTACATGCTAAGCTAACCACAGCATTATCACAGCAGTACAGACGCTAAATCATGAAAAAAAAAAAAAACAGCTACTAAACAGACGGTTATACTCCGATATTGTTCTGACATGGTTTCACAAAATGATTTATATAGAATATTTTGTTTACCGAACTAAAGTTGATCGGAGCGCGACGTCTTCGACAGCAGCTCAGAGCCAGACACAGACAGAGGAAGGAGCAGCTGTCAGCTCCTCCGATGGACATAGATCCTTCACGTTTACAACAGCGCGTTGCTCAAACGTATACCTGGCTGTAACACCCTCTAACCCAGCAAGAAACAACCCCAAAAATTTAAAAAACGAGAGAAAATAAACTGGTGTCCCGGCTTGTTTTTCACAGCAAACCAAACACTACAGGACTTCCGGCGGAAGTTTACTACCGGGAGGGGGCGGCACCGGACTGTCATGGCGGCTTACATGAGCTTTTGGCGAAAGAGGTGGATAAATTCGCCTCGGTGGAGCCGTTCACTCGCGAATCGCAGACAGCATCAGATAGCAATAGCATAGATATTTTGTTCATTGTTAGCTAGCTAATCAATTATGCCTCGTTCGTGCATCTTCCCTGGATGTCGCAATGGTCAGGGCACCCGTACAAATCATAACATGTTTTTATACTGCGTCGTTTTATGCTGAGTATCTGTAATGCCTGGTTGGGACAATGGTTAGAGCGCTTGCCTTCCGTCCCAAAGCCCACGGGTTCAAATCCCGCATGGTGCAACTCTTTTTTTTTTTTTTTTTATTCATTCCAGATTAAAAACACACAAGAAAACTATTTACAAAAACAGCGTAACTCTTGGAAAAAGTAGCTGCTGTTACAGACAGAACTCGGATAAAAACAGAGCAGGTTTACTGGCTCTGCTGTCTGCCTCAGTGCCTCTCCACTGTGGGACACGAGCAGGACCAGCGCAGCTGCCTGAAACCACGCCCACGCACTGACACGCCCCTAGCGTTCCAGACCAAGAGAAAATAAGGTTTTTTCATGATTTTTGAGACTTAATTTTATAAGGTAAACAATGTTTTTAATCAGTCAGATTTAAATGGGTGATTAATAACACATATTTATGCCATGTGACAAACTAAAAACACACATTTAATTTCACTTTACACGGTCTTTAAAGATAAAAACATTGTTGTATTATTTAA
>JBBPBX010048635.1:9744-25677 GCA_038048925.1 Garcialebias charrua | reverse complement strand
TAAATGTGCAGTGCTGCTTAGAACTCATAAATGGCCACAAATTAGATGAACTCATTAGGTTTTGAAGTTTTGGAATTCTTTCAATGTAAGCTCGAGCAGCGACTTCTACAATGTAGAGCTCAGTGATAAAGTTTAGCTATAACTGATTAAAAGTGAAATTTGTACTTGTACAAAATACAGGTCCTTCTAAAAAAAAAATAAGCATATTGTGATAAAGGTAATTATTTTCCATAATGTAATGATAAAAACTTTCATACGTTATAGATTCATTGCACACCGACTGAAATATTTCAGGTCTTTTATTGTTTTAATACTGATGATTCTGGCATACAGCTCATAAAAACCCAAAATTCCTGTCTAAAAAAATTAGCATGTTTCATCAAAGTGTTTTAAACACAAGGTCAACCTTCAAATTATGTTCAGTTATACTCAATACTTGGTCTGGAATCCTTTTGCAGACATGACTGCTTCAATGCGGCATGCCATGGAGGCAGTCAGCCTGTAGCACTGCTGGCGGCCTTAAGCTCATCCAGAGTGTTGGGTCTTGCGTCTCTCAACTTTCTCTTCACAATATCTCACAAATTCTCTATGGGATTCACATCAGGATAGTTGGTAGGCCAATTGAGCACAGTAATACCATGGTCAGTAAACTATTTACCAGTGGTTTTGACATGTGAGCGTAGATGCTGGGTCGTGCTGAAAAATGAAATGTCTCCATAAAGCTTTTCAGCAGATTGAAGCATGAAGTGCTCCAAAATCTCCTGATGGCTTTCTGCATTGACCCTAGCCTGGTTAAAACCAGACCCTTGTCCTTCACTTCGCTTTGTACTAGGGTCTGGGATTTCTCCCATAGACAACGATTCCTCTGGTCGATTTTTTATTGGACCAATCAGAACAGAAGGCGGATTACTGGACCAATCAGAACAGAAGGCGGATTACCGGACCAATCAGAGAACAGAAGGCGGAGTTTTGAACGACGTCGACTGACGTCAGTTAAAATGGATGCCGCCACGAAGGAATTTTCATGAAAACAAGGTAAAAAACTTATTTCTTTGCTGAGAAAAAATATATTTCTTAGCTGACATTATATCAGAAGTGTTCCTGAGCTTAACAGTTCCTAAATCAATTCACGAAATGGTCAAATCTGCTGGATTTAAATTGTTTCGGTTTGACATTTTCCAAACAGCCTCGGGTGCGCTACGAAAATAAATGATAAAAAAATCGAATTTTATCTCAAATGTTTCATCTAGGCCAACAGTCAGTAAATTAGAGCCATATAATTACACACTGGTAGCAGAAAAAATATCCACCGAGTGGTTTCTGAGCTATTTATCTGATAGCCTGGACCTCGCCAGGCTAAACTAACAAAACTCCGCCTTCTGTTCTCTGATTGGTCTGGTCAAAAATCTACCAGTGAAATCGTTGTCTATGGGAGAAGTCCCAGACCCTACAAAGCGAAGTGAAGGACAAGGGTCTGGTTTTAACCAGGCTACATTGACCCTGCCCTTGATAAAAAACAGTGGACCAACACCAGCAGCTGACATGGCACCCCAGACCATCACTGACTGTGGGTACTTGACACTGAACTTCTGGCATTTTGGCATTTCCTTCTCCCCAGTCTTCCTCCAGACTCTGGCACCTTGATTTCCGAATGACATGCAAACTTTGCTTTCATCCGAAAAAAGTACTTTGGACCACTGAGCAACAGTCCAGTGCTGCTTCTCTGTAGCCCAGGTCAGGCGCTTCTGCCGCTGTTTCTGGTTCAAAAGTGGCTTGACCTGGGGAATGCGGCACCTGTAGCCCATTTCCTGCACACGCCTGTGCACGGTGGCTCTGGAATCGGCCCTTCTCCACAATCTTCCTCAGGGTCCGGTCACCTCTTCTCGTTGTGCAGCGTTTTCTGCCACACTTTTCCCTTCCCACAGACTTCCCACTGAGGTGCCTTGATACAGCACTCTGGGAACAGCCTAGTCGTTCAGAAATTTCTTTGTGTCTTACCCTCTTGCTTGAGGGTGTCAATGATGGCCTTCTGGACAGCAGTCAGGTCGGCAGTCTTACCCATGATAGCGGTTTTGAGTAATGAACCAGGCTGGGAGTTTTTAATCCCACTGAGCCTCAAGGACTCATTTACAAGAGAGAGCTAATTTTAACAAAGAATGATGACAACAGTGACAACAATAGACGGTTATAAAAGAGGCATACAGATTTTTTTAAAAACAAATTAAAATAAGATGGCAAAAACAGCAAGATTATAATGTGAATGTAGAAAATTAAAAACAGGAACTTTAGAACAATATGTGTGATCACTGCTCAGTGGAAGTTCTGCTGGACTTCTTATTTGGTTCTGGGTGATGAACACAAATGGTTGGAACCTCCTTCAGTCTCACACGACGGCCTGACTGTGTCTTTGCAAACTACCATCTCTCAAAATGTGCTTGTAGAGTGATAGTTTATTTCCTTGCACATTTCTTTGACAGTTAAACATTTTGAGCCCTGATTGAAAATGTTTGTTCAGATTAAACTTACAGCACTGAGTTTTTGTGTTGTTGTGATGATGGTGATGTTGCTGCTGCTGACTTGAGATGATGTAATTAATAAACAGTATAAATAGTAGTAAAAGTACTTTATTAAAGCTTGTTTTACATTTTACATATTTTATAATAAATTTTTTGGTAGTAAGAAAAGTCAATTTTGTGTTATGTTGCGCCAGTAGCTGCTCAAACTGACTGACAGCGATGAGCTGTTTGGAAGCAGTGTTGCCAGATCTCACGATAGAAACAAGCGACCAGTTCCATGAAAACAAGCCCAAAACAAGCTCAACTGGCAACCCACCATATTGTGAAAAGAGGCAGTTTTTAACCAGTATAAACATACATTTATTATGGCATTACATATAAACATCAAAATAATGCTTAACCTTTTGAATAACATACTTTTACCTTCTAAAAAAAATAAAATACATTTTGCATATGTAACATTAATTCAACCGTTATTTATGCAAATTAATCTTATTAAGCCTCTGGGACTCATTTACCAAGAGACCTGAATTTTAAACGAAGAGTGATGACAACAATGGACATGACAACGACAACAACAGACAATCAAAAAGAATAAATGAAAAAAGATAGATAGATAGATAGATAGATAGATAGATAGATAGATAGATAGATAGATAGATAGATAGATAGATAGATAGATAGATAGATAGATAGATAGATAGACTGTGAGTTTTTGCAAAACTTGTCATAAGATTATTTTATTAGTGTTAACGTGAACCCACCAAGAATATGCTGGTGAAGAGTCATCCATGATCAAGTCAAAAATGTAGAAAAACGACTGGACTTCATTTGTAACAGAAGAAGACGGTTAACAGAAGGAAGGTTAACTGTAACAGAAGGTTTATTTGAAGAGCGAAACGTCTTCTGTTACTAATAAAGTCCAGTCATTTTTCTATTGAACGTTTTTTGAACCCACCAAGAATATTTAAATACAATGAACCATGTGTTCAGCTTTAATGGTTGTACGCCTAAGATTTACAGATGGAAAATCTTGAGAATTAGTTTAGTATTCAGCGAGCTATGACTGATTAAACCCGCAGATACTTCATTGCACCTGCCAAACAGGTTACATTGAGTAGAGCAGGCGGGAGTAGGCAATGCGGGATCTAGGAAGAGTCGCAACTCTGGCTCTGGGCTCCATATGATATCTATGCTATGGGCTCTGGCATAGTTTGCCAAGTCCGCAAATTTGAAGCGGCATTGGGCTTGTTTTTTCCTGGAGTCACTTTCAAATTTGGTCAGCCGCTTGTGGGAGTTTTTTGGGGCTTCTCGCGGACATTGAGTCGCTTGTTTGTGCTTGTTTTCAAGGAGCTGATTGCTTGTTTCGGTCTGGAGATCTGGCAACCCTGGGCTCTGGCACTAACCAGGAAGTAAAGGTTCGAGTCAAGCGATCAGAAACAGTCGCTTTCAACAGGAAGACAAACATTGTTTTAACTTAAAAAAAAAACGACTTTGCTACCTTTTGTCTTCAGCCAGTGTTTAGATTTAATTAGTAACCCAATTCCTCTTGGAAATTTCACAAAATAAAAACTTCAAAGCCCATACACGGATTACCTTTCTGCCTAGATTTAACGTGAACTTCGAGTTGTGTATTCTTGCACCGGTTAGCTCAGTGGTTACTTCAACTATATGGTAAAGTTCCAAGCCGAACCCTGTGGTTCATCCACAGGTAGTATGGGTTCGACCACGGGCGCTGTTTGGTGTTTTATTTTTTCAATGTTATTATTATTATTTTATTAGTATTACAAAAAAAAAAAAAGAAATAAAAAAAAAAACAGAATAGTTTCAAAACTGTAAAACCTGAAGACTGCAAAGTTCAAGTCAACTCGCTTTTTGTATTGAACTTTCTGTACTGAACGCTTTTGATTCCACCATGGTACACAAGGTGAAATGAAATTGTGTACACAGGGTCCCAGTCACATCCAAAAATAGCTAAATATAACGTCTAAAAGGAAACAATGATCAAAATTTTTCATTCAACCTTTATTTAGGCAGGTTAATCTCATTGAGCCTCGAGGACTCATTTAGAGACCTGCGTCTAACTAAAGAATGACAACAGCAACAGTAGATTTTCCTTGAACAATCAACAATAGACAATCATAAGAGAGAAATACAGATTTTTTTTAAACGTTAAAACAAAGATATCAAAGTAGCAAAACAGACAGATTATAAGGCAGATGTAGAAAATCAATATACTGTACTTGTACTAGATATGCTAAACAAACCCCAAACGATACGTTAGAAGATCTCGGCTACGCTAAACAGCAATAATGTAAAATGGCATAACAGCAGCCCAAACGAGCAGATAGGCATGAATGAATAGCAGCATGAGATAATCACTGTCAGCAATAAAAAATAATCAGCAACATACTGTAAGATCAGCAGCATGGATAAGTAAACCAAATGGGATTACAGTGATTATTCCTTTTTATTTATTCCTTTTTTCTTACAGTGGCCATCTTGGAGTTACGAGTCCAACATAGCTTCAGGGTAGAAGCTACTCCTTAGTCCAGTGGTTCTACACCCAATGCTCCTCAACCCTCTTCCTGAGGGGAGAAGGGCAAAAAGTGTGTTCTGGGTGAGTGGGGTCCTTCATGATGCAGGTGGCCCTCTTCCTGCATCTAGAGGTGTAGGTGTCTGTGATGGTGGGGAGACTGACTCCAACAGACCTCTGTGCAGCCTTCACCACTCTCTGTAATGCTTTTATTTCTGCAGCTGTGCAGCCTCCATGCCACACACGCTGGAGCACAGGATGCTCTCCACTGCACACCTGTATAGGAGGTGAGAACTGAGATTCCTAGACCAGCTTGCCTCAGCCGCCTGAGGAAGTAGAGTCTCTGATGAGCTTTTTCATGCTGGTTGTGTTGTTGCCCCGCTGAGGTTGTCATTCAGGTGCACACCCAAATACTGAAGACCACTTCCACTTCAGATCCTCCTATGTTCAAGGGAAGGGGGTAGGTGTGTTTGCTCTGTCTGAAATCCACGATCATCCCCTTTGTCTTCCTCACATTGATGATTGATGTGAAGGTTGTTCTTCCTGCACTTGCTCTCCAGGTGTTCCAACGCCTGCCTGTAGCCAGACTCATCAGTGCTTGTGATGGAGCTAGTCACTGCTGCATCGTCTGCAAACTTTACAATGTGACAGCCTATTGGAGCTTGGTCATATGTGAGCAGAGTGAACAGGAGGGGGCTTAACACACAGCCCTGAGGGCCAGTGGGTTATGGTGGAGGAGGAGAAGTTGTGGATTCTCACAGACTGCGGTCTGTTGATTAAGAAGTCCATGACACAGTTGCAAAATGTGGATCCCAGTGTGAGCAGTCTGTCCATCAGGGTCTGGGGAACCATGGTGCTGAAGGTGGATGTGAAGTCCACAGAGTGCACAAACGTAGTCCTTCTGCTCCAGGTGGGTGAGAACAGTGTGGACCAGGAGATGAAGTATTCTATTTAGACTTTTGGACAATAACAGTGAAATTATTGTTTTTATTTTCATAAAAGTTTGACAAGCAAACACAAACTTTTATCTTAAAAAAAAAAAGTTAACCAAGCGATGTAATAACTGTTACAATGGCAATGTTAATTCTGGAAAAAACAAAAATCAAGAAATATCCATCCATCCATTATCTTTACCTGCATTCTTCCTGTTTTTGGGTCGTGGGAAAATCAAGAATTAAATACTTGAAATTATGCAACATATATCAGTATTTAGTGATGTGAATGAAATGATGTCATCAAAGGTGGGTGCCAGACCGCTGGGGAGCGCTAAAGCGCTAATCCGCTTATAGCGGACCTAAACAATTTGTTAGCTTTACAGCGGATTGACTAACATTTATAATTCATAAGCGGATTTGCGCTATTTTTATTTAAAATGCAGTACCGCTAATAACTAATTATTTATCAGTAAAAACGAAAACACTTATTTACAGGCTCTTAAATTAACCGGACGACTGCTAACAGACCATATCCTGTCAGCGCCGGATGTGGTCCGTGACAAAAAAGCGTCCCCCTCAGTCTCTTGGCTAGAGAGAGCGCAGTTAGCAGCCAGTGTGTTACTCTGCAGCCTTATTGCTTGTTTTTGAAGAGTCAGACGAAGAGTTTTTAACATGGAGGGTGAACTTATGGATGTTTCTCAGCGGCCTACGTGACGCGTCTGGATTTAAAAAAGTAGTTCGCCATTTGCCCTCTTCAAAATGGCGGCGGCCACAGAAGCTAAGGACTTTCCAAGAAAACACGGTAAAAACAATTATTTCTTTGCTGAGAAAAAATATATTTCTTAGCTGACTTTATAGCACAAGGTTTTTCTGAGCTTAACCGGTTCACGAAATGGTCAAATCTGTTGGATTTTAAAAAGTAGTTCGCCATTTGCCCTCTTCAAAATGGCGGCCGCGACAGCCACAGAAGCTTAGGACTTTCCAAGAAAACACGGTAAAAACAATTATTTCTTTGCTGAGAAAAAATATATTTCTTAGCTGACTTTATAGCACAAGGTTTTTCTGAGCTTAACCAGTTCACGAAATGGTCAAATCTGCTGGATTTAAAAATAGTTCGCCATTTGCCCCTTTTCAAAATGGCGGTTAGCGTGTTAGCATTAGCGTCCGCTAGCATTGCTAATACATAAGCGCTTTTGAAATTGCGGACCTAAATAAATAAGTGCTTTAGAAATAGCGGAACTAATTTTTGGATTAGCGCTGCCCAGCACTGGGTCATAATCCGTTCATATAAACGAGCAAATCGTGAACATTAATGGAGAAAAACCCTTTTAATGAGTCGAGGAGTTCCTTCAGCAGAACACGTCGTGCAGATTAATGTCCAGCAGGGGGCGCCATTTAAAAGATGATGTCAAAAGATGTTTTAATCCAGACCAAATGTAGTTTATAATTATATTATATGACAATTTTATAATATGTGAAATGTCATATTACAAATGATAAATGCAAGCTTGTTCATAAATCCTGATCCATTCGGGATGCTTGGAAAACAGCCTTTGTTCTTCCTTTGCTGAAGGGAATTGACCCCACCTCACTGAACAACCAACGACCAATCTCTAAATTCTGCATCTTAGCCAAGGTTCTAGAAAAACTGGTAAACTCTCAAATCAAAAACTATCTGGACTCATTTAACATCTTACCTCTCCACCAATCTGGTTTCAGGAAACAACACAGCACGACGACTCACTGAAGGTTCTTAATGACGTTGAAGCTTTGGATGCCAAGGATTATTGTGCTGCACTTTTCTTCGACCTGTCTAAAGCTTTTGACACTGTGGATCATAACATCTTGTGTCATAAGCTCTCAGAAATCGTTTCTCTGATCACACCGTTGGTTTTCTAATCTTTCCAATCAGAGGCAATGTGTTCAACATAACGGTACTTCTTCCAGTAATTTAACAGTCACCACAAGGCTCAGTTTTATGACCCACCATTTTTACAATCTACATATGTAATGTTGGTCAGAGCATCCCTGATGCATCCTTACATTTCAATGCTGATGACACAGTTTTTTACTGTGGAGCTAAAACAGTTGTCAAAAGCAATCTGCTTTTGACATCATCCAGTCAGATTTGTTCTGTCTCAAACTTGTCTGTCTCAAACATGCTGATAAAAACAAATGGATGCTTTTTTCAAACAGGAAGTCGGTCACAGCAGTTCTTCCTCTGATTTTATCCTCAAATGGTGTCCCTATTGAGTTTGTTGAGTCCTATAAATATTTGGGTATCCTGGTCGATTCACATCTCTCTTCTAAGGTCCACGTGGAAAACCTAGTAAAGAAACTGAAAGTTAAACTGGGTTTCTTTTTCAGAAATAGATCATGGCTAAAAAAAATTGAATGCTAGGAAACACCTTGTATCTGTGACTTTCCTTCCCTCCATTGATTACGGTGACATTATCTACATGAATGCTCCTACAAGCACCCTGCGGATGTTGGATGCTGTCTATCATGGTGCACTGAGATTCATAACTGGCTGTGATTATCGTACCCACCACTGCACCCTGTATTCACTGGTTAACTGGACATCATTAACTCCACACATACAGTACTCGGTACATTTTCATCTTTAAATCACTTCTTGGTCTGCTGCCTTCATACATCTCCTCCTACATGTCTCTGCGTGAGTGCAGCTACAGCGTGCACTCTCAGGACATGATTACCTGCAGTGTTCCCTGAGTGAGGACTGAACCAGGCAAAAGGGCCTTCTCCTACTCCACTCCTGTTTCCTGGACTATCTTACAAAAACATCTGAAGCTCTCAACCTGGCAACTCAGAAATTTCCCTCTTTTTAGTTTTCTACATTTGCTTTATACTTTTGCTACTTTGACATCTTTTTTTTTAAACCTGTTTAAAAAAAATCTGTATGCCTCTCTTATGATTGTCTATTGTTGTCGCTGTTATTCTTTGTTGAAACCAGGTCTCTCTTGTAAATGAGTCCTCGAGACTAAATGGGATTAACCTGCCTAAATAAAGGTTGAATGAATGGATGTAGATGTGATTCAGCTCAGTGTATGTCATCATGTGAAATGTTGTGAACGGGTGTTTGGAAATAAAATATACCTGCTACATCTGCCTATGTGAAACCACAGAATGAAAGCAGGCTGGATAAAAAGAGCAGAGTAACAATTGTTTTCGTGTGAATGTTTCCTGAATAAAGCTACAGACAGAAGAAGAAAAACAAGATGTGTGAGTCACGTGATCCACCGCCAGCATTCAGCAAGAAAATTCTTTGTCATCTGAGACTTTAAAATCGAGGCTGTTTTTGTATATGTCGTGATTTTTCACGTGACTCAAATTCTCTTTAGCAAACAAAACCCAGTATATTTCGCTGCCTCATTACTATATATATAGAATCTGTCAGTGTAGACTTCGCACCGGCTTAGCTCAGTGGTTACTTCAACTTTACAACAATCTGCATCCAGGTGCAGGTTCGAAACCACGGGCGCTGCCTGGTGTGTTTTCATTTTTTATTTATTTTTTATTTAACATAAAAAAGGATTATTTCATACACTTGTGACGTAGTAAAACACAAGCTATACAAGAAAGATATAAACAACATAAAAAATTTGTATATTTACCAATGAAAATGTATTCTTATAACTATCATAAGAGCTTAATTTTTGTTCACACACAATAATAAATAGTGCATATTTTCTTAAAATATTGTGACAGCTTGTAAAGTTTTAAACTATTTTGTTGGAAATACTAACAATTACCTGATTTTATGACAATATTAAATATTTTAAAACTTTGTGACATGCATTAGTAGGCATACAAGGGAGGAATACACGATTTATATTAAATAAGCTTATAACACGTATATAAAAACACAAATACAAATTGTGAACATAAAAGGAGGAAAACCCTTTCAATGACTGTTATGAACGTCACGGTCACTGAAAAGTTACATTTAGCAGAACACCTGTCCTTCAGTTTAATGTCCATCAGGGGGCGCTGTGGGGTCATAGATGAGGATGAGAACAACCGGAGACAGTTTGAAAGATGATCTGACAGGGAGATGGTTTAATCTAGACTCCAGTAGTGTACAAGTTTTTATCACTCTCACACTGAAGTCAATAAATCCTCTGGATTAATCGTTCACAGTTTTAAATTGAGTTCCTTCTTTTAGTTTTTGTATTTTTAGGTATTTATTTTTTTCTGGTTATTGTTGTGAATCTAATGTTTTATTTTACTTTGGTAAGTGTTCCCCGAATAAAGCTACAGAAAAAAACAATATTTCAAAAAGGAATTTGTGTCACGTGATCTGTAGCCAGCCTTTACCGTAAATAAAAGATAAACACTGTCAATTCCTAACTTTGACATCAAAAATATTATGTTTGATTTATTATTTCACCATTTTATAAGTATTTAAGTATATAAGTGCATGTATTTCATTATATGTTCCCATACAATGACAAAATTGTTTCTCTGCATTTAACCCATCGCACCTGAGATACACCCAGGTGGAGCAGTGGGCAGTTATGTAAGCGTCCAGGGAGCAAATAGGGATTGGGTGTCTTGCTCAAGGACACCGCGACATGTGGGCCTGGCGGGGAGTTGAACCGTTACTTTCTGGTCCCAAGTCAGCTGCCCTACCTCTACAACATCCCTAAAATGATAAGTTCAGCTGTAAGTTTATTCATCCTGATAGATAAATATATGTAGACTACATGAAAGTTTATCCACTATCTATTAGCATTATTTGATTTTTTTTAGCCAGAGGCCTTTCTGGGTGGACTTTAAATGTTCTCTCTGTGCATGCGTGGGTTTTTTCTGGGTACTCCGGTTTCCTCCCACCGATCAAAAACATGCATGTTAGGCTGATGGGTAACTCTAAATCGAGAGAGTGAATGGTTGTTTGTCTCTATGTCAGAGCCAGAGTGAGAGTCAGAGAGTCTTTATTGTCATTTGCACCGCATGTGGTACATGTGATGAAATGAGATTATGTACACAGGGTCCCAGTTACATCCAACAACAAAATGTAAGAGAAAAACAGTAATAACATCTAGGATATGAACTAAGAAAAACATCAACTAGAAATACACTAAGCCCTAGAGTAATAGAAAAACATCATTACAAACAGCAGCACGAACATGAGTCTTTATGAGCAGATGGTCACAGATGAACACAGCAACAAGAAAACAGATCAGCATCAGCATGATGTGATATTTCACAGTGATTATTCTTATTATTTATTTATTCATGAGTCTAACAGCCTCAGGGTAGAAGCTGTTCCTCAGTCTAGTGGTTCTACATTTGATGCTCCTCAACCTCCGTCCTGAGGGGAGTGGGGCAAAGAGTGTGTGTGCTGGGTGAGTGGGGTCTTTCATGATGCAGGTGGCTTTTTTCCTGCATCTCGAAGTGTAAATGTCTGTGATGGTGGGGAGACTGACTCCAACAGACTTCTGTGCAGCCTTCACCACTCTCTGTAGAGCTTTCCTCTCTGCAACTGTGCAGCCTCCATGCCACACATTGATGCTGGAGCACAGGATGCTCTCCACTGCACACCTGTAGAAGGAGGTGAGGACTGGGCTACTCAGACCAGCTCGTCTCAGCCGTCTGAGGAAGTAGAGTCTCTGATGACCTTTCTTGATCAGGCTGGTGGTGTTGTTGCTCCAGCTGAGGTTATCATTCAAGTGTACCCCCAAGTACTTGTAGCTGGAGACCACTTCCACCACTGATCCACCTATGTTCAGTGGGGTGTGGGTTTGTTTGTTCCTTCTGAAGTCCACAATCATCTCCTTTGTCTTCTTCACATTCATGTGAAGGTTATTCTCTTTGCACCTCCTGCCTGTAGCTGGACTCATCATTGTTTGTGATGCATCCCACCACCGCTGTATCATCTGCAAACTTTACAATATGACAACCTGGTTGGGTAGCTGCACAATCATATGTGAGCAGAGTGAACAGAAGGGGGCTCAACACACATCCTTGAGGAGAGCCAGTGCTGAGGGCAATGGTGGAGGAGGAGAAGTTGTGGATCCTCACTGACTGTGGTCTGTTTGTTAAAAAGTCCAGTACCCAGTTACAAACGGAGGGGCTTAATAATAATAATAATAATAATGAATTCAATTTATAATGCACTTTTCATTAATAAAAATCTCAAAGTGCTACAAAGTGCAACAAAGCAAAGATCAAAATAAAACAAGTGATAAAATCAAATAAAATCAATAATAATATCGACTAAGATCAAAGATAAAATCATGTGGATGCAGATTAGGCTTGCTTAAAAAATAAATAAAATAAAGCAAGTGATAAAATCAAGTAAAATCAATAATGATATCAGCTAAGATCAAAGATAAAATCATGTGGAGGCAGAATAGGCTTGCTTAAAAAGAAAAGTCTTTATGCTGCTTTTAAAGTCAACCAGTGACTGTGGAGCTCTCATGTCGTCAGGGAGGGAGTTCCACAGGCGGGGGGCAGCCACACAAGCCGTTTTCGCATTTACCGGCCCTCCCCAGTTCGTCTCGTCTCTGGTTGGCCCAGAGCCAGCCCTGGCCCGCCCTCGTTCATTACGCACTGTCCGGAGAGCAAGCCTTGAAGTGAGTGGTGTGTTCGCTTAACGTGGGTGGAGTGTTCTTGTGTGTGCGCTACAGTGTTTTAAGAGAGGACACGCCACTAACAAGTATTTGTTTGCTGAGTATATATATTAGTGGTTCTGAGTTTAATATTTGTTAATTACTGATTACAAATCAGCTTATGTTACAACGTAAATAACACGAAGCGCGCACCCATTTCCGCCTTTCCGCGCGACCTGAATGTCATTAAACAATAACTAATATTGTCTAACTGTTGCGCGCAGCCAGGGTTTTAAAATATAACTAATAATCTCTAACTTCTACGTGCAGCTAAAATGTTAAGAGGAGTGATTCCTATATGGGTAAGGTGGACACCTGAAAATCCAGTCTGCTGTATAGCTCAAAGCGTTAGTGCACTGTTGTTTTGACCCGGCGAAGCGGGTTCGCTTCCCGCCTGGGACAAAGTTATTTTACTTTTTTTTTTTTATTGGAGTAAATAAAAAGGAGTTTGTTTGGTTAACAAACTCCTTTTTATTTACTCCAATAAAAAAAATGTGAATAAAAAAAAGTAAAATAACTTTGTCCCAGGCGGGAAGCGAACCCGCTTCGCCGGGTCAAAACAACAGTGCATTAACGCTTTGAGCTATACAGCGGACTGGATTTTCAGGTGTCCACCTTACCCATATAGGAATCACTCCTCTTAACATTTTAGCTGCACGTAGAAGTTAGAGATTATTAGTTATATTTTAAAACCCTGGCTGCGCGCAACAGTTAGACAATATTAGTTATTGTTTTAGTTATTGTTTAATGACATTCAAGTCGCGCTGAAAGGCGGAAATGGGTGCGCGCTTCGTTGTTATTTACGTTGTAACATAAGCTGATTTGTGATCAGTTATTAACAAAAATTTAACTCAGAAAAACTAATTCAGCTAACAATTGTTTTAGGGGTTTCTGTAGTTAAATTTGAATGAAATTCAACCCTCGCGCTGAGGTTGTTTGAATGAGTCCCGCCCCTGCTGCAAACAACGAATCAAATGTGAGCAGTACATGACGTCAAACTGGGTCCGTGGGGCTCGGCCCGATAGAACCACGGTGGACATGGTTCCAGAACAAGGGTGGATCCCGGGCGGAAAAGGTAAATGCGAATACGCCGAACCCGGGTTAGAAGCGGGGAGAGCCGGGGAGGGCTGGCCAATGCGAAAACGGCTACAGAATGCTCGGTCTCCCATGGTCCTCAATTTGGTCCGAGGAATATGAAGTAAATTGCTGTTCTGTGATCGTAGAGACCGGGTGGATGAATATGGCTTAATCCAAGTGTAGATAGTTTGTCCATCAGAGTTTGGGGGATCATGGTGTTGAAGGCAGATGTGAAGTCCACAAAGAGCATACGACGTATGAGTCCTTCTGATCCAGGTGGGTGAGAGCAGTGTGGACCACGGACGAGATGGCGTCCTCTGTTGATCGGTTCTCACGGTAAGCATACTGATGAGGGTCCTCGTTGATGTTGACGGTTGTTTTGATGTGGGTCATGACCAGTTTTTCGAAGCATTTTGCAACTATCGGGGTGAGGGCCACCGGCCGATAGTCGTTCAGACCAGTCACTGTGGAGCTTTTTGGGACTGGGATGATGGTGGCGGTCTTCAGGCAGGTGGGGACTGTCTCCAGAGCAAGTGAGGTGTTGAAGATGTCAGCCAGCACCTCACAGAGCTGGTCCGCACATTCCTTCAGAACTTTCCCGGGGATGTTGTCCGGTCCAGTTGCTTTATGAGGGTTGATCCTTCTGAGACTAATAGCCGTTTTCGCATTGGCCAGCCCTCCCCGGCTCTCCCCGCTTCTAACCCGGGTTCGGCGTATTCGCATTTACCTTTTCCGCCCGGGATCCACCCTTGTTCTGGAACCATGTCTACCGTGGTTCTATCGGGCCGAGCCCCACGGACCCAGTTTGACGTCATGTACTGCTCACATTTGATTCGTTGTTTGCAGCAGGGGCGGGACTCATTCAAACAACCTCAGCGCGAGGGTTGAATTTCATTCAAATTTAACTACAGAAACCCCTAAAACAATTGTTAGCTGAATTAGTTTTTCTGAGTTAAATTTTTGTTAATAACTGATCACAAATCAGCTTATGTTACAACGTAAATAACAACGAAGCGCGCACCCATTTCCGCCTTTCAGCGCAACTTGAATGTCATTAAACAATAACTAAAACAATAACTAATATTGTCTAACTGTTGCGCGCAGCCAGGGTTTTAAAATATAACTAATAATCTCTAAGCTGGTGAAGATTCTCAGTCGTCCAGGACATGATAAATCAAAAAGGCGTTCAATTCAAGATCAACTGGACTTTATTTGTAACAGAAGACGTTTCGCTCATCATCCGATAAGCTTTCTCAATTGTTTAATGACATTCAGGTCGCGCGGAAAGGCGGAAATGGGTGCGCGCTTCGTGTTATTTACGTTGTAACATAAGCTGATTTGTAATCAGTAATTAACAAATATTAAACTCAGAACCACTAATATATATACTCAGCAAACAAATACTTGTTAGCGGCGTGTCCTCTCTTAAAACACTGTAGCGCGCACACAAGAACACTCCACCCACGTCAAGTGAACACTCCACCCACGTCAAGCGAACACACCACCCACTTCAAGGCTTGCTCTCCGGACAGTGCGTAATGAACGAGGGCGGGCCAGGGCTGGCTCTGGGCCAACCAGAGACGAGCCGAACTGGGCAGGGCCGGTAAATGCGAAAGCGGCTTATGTGTCCCTGTGACGGACGTGAGACCAGGGTCCCCTGCATCTTGCACAGTGATGGCTGGACATGTGCACCAGTGGCCCCCGCGATCTGAAAATGAATAAATGGGCAAATATAATGGATGGAAGGAAGGATAACAATAATGATAATGATAATACTGTAATGATAATAATAATGAAAATAATAATGTAGATGCTTAGATATTTTGTTCTTTATATGCTAATTTGTAATTATGTTCATTTTAAATCCCTGACAAATTTTTTTTTTGTTTAGTCTGAAAGGCTTTAATATTTCTTTGGAGCCACTCTTTGTAATCGCATATGCTATAAGTGCTTCAGGAATGTCAAAATAAACATTTCAAACAGCACTGCCCCACGATGCAGTTTTCTTATCACTTTATCAGCACTTTTTGTTGTTGTTACAAGGTGAGACCAGTGCCTCCTTTTCCAGCTCTTCTTGCAAACCCTCAAAGATTTAGTGCCAATTGAAAAAAGACCATATGATGAGTTTATCATTATCTTGTATGAAAAAAATTGTGCAAAAAATTTATACAAAGACAAATATTGTTGACCAACCAATGATGATGAAAGGGTTCGGAAATGCTAATATATATATA